>JAPMUY010001416.1:0-110000 GCA_026901105.3 Galaxias olidus
CTTGGCTGTTACCTTATAGATTTTGCATTTCTAACAAGGCCAGAGAAGTACACCTAAAGATTTTACACAACATATATCCCTGCAATGCTTACATATCTAAGTTTACTAACATTGAAAATAACTGCACCTTTTGTAAAAACGCACCTGAAACACTTTGTCATTTGTTTTACGATTGCAATATAATGCGCACATTTTGGGAAGATATGAATGTTTACATTTTTGTGAAATCCAAATGCAATGTGTGTCTACTTAAAAAAGATGTACTTTTTTATTTTGAAAATGAGAAGAACTCGTTAGAATTTATTGTAAATAAATTTGATTATATTAGGTTATATTAGGAAAATTCTATATACATAAATGTAAATTTAATAATAATAATGTGCCTAGATTTAAGTGCTTTCTATATTAATTTCTTTCTGTTTTGGACTCCTAAGTTGCACAACAACAAAAAAAGTGCTGCTACGCTTAAAAATTATAATGTAGTCTTTGGTGCTTGACTCTTTCATATTGTTCTTTGTCTTGTTTATTATTTTTTATTATATTATTTTATCTTTACATTTCATCGACTATACTCCTCATTTATTTCCATGTAAACTGTCACTATTGTTCATTAAAAAAAAAGATAATTTATAAAAAAAAAATACACAAAAAAAATACATAAATAGTGCCAGCTGTAGCTAGCGGTATGTCTGGTGCGCCGGGAGATAACCACTTTGGCTATTTGACGGCAACCTAATTTTGCCATTGACAGAGGTTCGCGACAGAACAGAGAATGTATGTATTGTAGAGTAGGTCTACTCCATTTCTGGCACTGACGTGGACGTGTCTCCCGCACCAGCCAAGACCATGCCATTGCAGCAGAGATGAACACTCAGTGTGGCTAACTCTTGAAAGACAAATGAGCAACCTCACCTTACTAAAATTGCCCAAAACAAGCGCAACACTACCTATGGCCACATTTTTAGAATACAACATTATTAAAACTAGAGGTGTGAACGTTTATTAAATATTAAATATATTATACGTATACTAAAACCTTTTCCAGAACAAATTTGCAGTGTTTATAATGCACCTTCTAATTAAATAGCTTTGTCCAATCTAAAGTGGTACAATCCTGCCTTCATATTATCACCCATATCCCATATTGTGCTATAAGTTTATTTATTCAGTATGATTCTGATAATTAATAGAGTAAACATGCACGTGAAAGTTGAAAATAATGTATATAAATAATAATCTATTAGCCCACAGCAAGCGTTCAGCTATATGACTGTCCGGCTTCTCTTCGTTTCAGCACTGTCATTGTGAATAATTAGAGAGACATTTTTATAAATGTACTTCTTTTAATAAATGCAAAAACATAGAACTTGCGAAATAGCAGCTTCAACAACGAGTTGGTAAAAGGGTAATGAAGCAAGTCACTAAACGAGGAAGTGACATCCTAACTGAAGACACGCCTTGATGAGAGGACTGACGGATTGCATTTGAATGTTCATATTCTGTCCCAAAGCGTGCGTGGTGACTTGAAAATCCAAATGCAATAGACTCCTAGCGCTGATTCACGTATTGCATTAGCATTTTGTCCACTCCACAGCGTTGTATTTAAGATTAAGTGTTTGAAAATGCAATGGCAAATGCGATTTCCTTTTCATTTTCAAATAGTTTGACAACTGCATTTTAATTTTAGTTGTGACTTAAATAATGCTTGCACAAATGGAAAATGAGGATACATTTTGAATATTGCATTTTATTTTTCAAGTTTGAATTAACATTTGAATATTGTCCGCAGTATGGCGGGGTAGGACTTAGAAAATTTAAAGTCAAACAGCTTTTGCATTTGAATTTTAATATTGACACAGAATGCTCATTGAAGCATTTAAAAATGCAAATGCAAATGGGATTATTGCATTTTCGGTTACATTTTGTCTCAAATAACACATACAAATGTGGAAAGTGATAATGCTATTGTGGCGAATTGCATTTGCATTTTCAAGTTTACATTTTCATTTGAATAAAGTCCCTTATGGGCTTCCATAGTAGGCTATGGCATCATGGTGTTCTATAGGTTGTGTTATTTTTTTAAATGTGAACGTTGAAAGTCAACTTGATTGATATTTACTGTCAGAAACACATTGGTGGGATTCAATGCAGATTTTAAAACTGCATTCTTTATTTGACTTGGTTGCTATGCAAATTAGAACATTTTATTGACCTGCCGTTTTGGCCAGTTTAATGCTTTTTAAACAGCTCTGTAAAACATTTGATACAATACAATAGTTTTTTGTTCATGGCTCTACTAAGACTATTTTTGCTGTGAAAATCAATGGAGCTTGGGTTATCAGATCCACCATGTGTTGGCAGTGGGAGCTGAAAGAGAGAGGCAGCAAAATCGATCCTGAGATATTGCCTTATTTAACAGGTGCCATAAATAGCAACATTATGATGTTAACTCTCACTGATGTTGTCAGAAGGACAAGAAGAGGTCACACCTTCTCCTTCTCCTAATATGCTGTCAACACATTTTTTTTGCAGAGCCACTTGAATATTATGGCCAATGAACTACTTACTGTATATTTAGGTTGTGTCATTTTGTTATTAACCTGGCATGCCATTTAATTGACCTGATCCTCAGAATTAATTAATTTGTGTTATTAATTTTAGGCTTAACTTGTAGGCCAGGATAGACTGAGAGCTAGATGCTAGAATCTACATAGCTATTGCTTTTTTACACTAATACTGTAAAATATATGTGGCCTGTATGTCCCAGTAAGTATGAGTGTTCAAACTGACGAGAATCGTTCAGAATCCCACTAGGATAATAGCATAGTGGAAACTTGAGATATCAACCGGTAGTCTATCATTACATTGGTCGATCATTACTATGGTCTACCAGTTGTTGTGGCCAAATTTGGGCATCCTAGCGGATGTTCCGGCCTGGGATGTGGTTCAGGGGTGAGGGGACGGTCAGAGCGAAGGCCAGGTCAACAAAGAGATAATATGTGCCTTTTGGAGACACTGAGACTAGAAGTTTTGTGTTTAAGTCATAACATTAAGTCATGTCTTAAGTTTCCTGCATACGTGTCTTTAGATATGCTGATTATGAACATGTGATCCATCTTGTCCAATGAAATGATTGTTTATCTTATAGACTCATTAGAACCTTGTCAACTAATCAGAACTTACTATGGTGTTAGACTGATCTGACTAGTATTTTCTCTGTGTACAGACTCTGACTCAGACTCTGTAGTCATCAATAAAATTGTACTTGATCTTTTCATGGTTTCTCCCTCTCATTAATTGGTTATTTTCTGTCATAGATTGAAATTATCCATTACACAGTGAAACATAATATATAGAAAACTGGGCAATAGTGATACATTTGTATTAGAGAAAAACAATTATGAAACTAAATGCAGGGTGTTTATGTGTGTGCGTGCGTGCGTGCGTGCGTGCGAGCCTGCCTGCCTGCCTGCCTGCCTGCCTGCCTGCCTGCCTGCCTGCCTGCCTGCCTGCCTGTCTGTCTGTGTGTCTGTCTGTGTCTTTTTATGTCTCTGTTTTTCTGTCTGTATAAAGATATATGAATGGAGGAGAGGGAAAGTGCTCATCACAGCTGGTTACCGGCTGCAGTAGAGAGACACTCCACAGAAAGTTAAGCCTGGCCTCTCGGAAGAAACTACGCAGAGAATATCGCGCTAAGGTAAACCTTCGGCCGGCTTCATTCATAATTGATATGATAACAATTTACCCATATCTTCTGGCAGCATCATAGCTATAGTCTATATTAGTACTACTGGTGTAAACTGGGGCCTAGACACTGCTTCCTCTGAAAATGTCCAGCCTCTAGATACCACGTGTGGGTGTAGTGTCTCTTCAACAGCAGATGTTTACCCAGTGGCAGCCTTCAAACCGCCCTTTCTGTATTTGACCCAAAAGCTTATAAAACCACCCCCAGGACATTGACCCAATATCTATTTTGGACCACTGTGACACCTTGACCCTCAAAAATAATCTCCACCACAGTGTCTGCCACCTGCCTCTGCTGTCTATTGGCACAACTACAAAAGAAAAGGGTCAGACTCCATTCTGAGACTACCTTCCTCAGTGGCAGCTATGTTTTTTAATCCTGTTCAATGAAGTATGACTTCATAAAGGGCATTCTAGACAAATATAGAACACTTTGGTGAAAGAAAATCAAAGATGGAGACTAGACAGAATAACTGAACACTTTTTCATGTTACTGTAGTTTCAAATCTGAAAAAGAACACCTTCACCAGTCAAAACTGCAAGGTGTTTACCGTAGGTTGAATCATTGCTTTGATAAATTATGTGCTAGCCTATCAAAACAAATGGTTGGAAAGACAGGTGCAGCGCAGCGATAGGTAACTTAGGCAGAGGTAGACAACTTGAGAAGACGTTAATAACTTGAGAAATGGTAGACACCTTGAGCTACACACTTAGAATGCCTGGGTAGACATCAGCATCGAAACTAATTAATACTCACTAAAGTATTCAGCAGACTCATGGCCACTGGTATGTAAAGTTACACCTGCTTCCCTGTTATCCCTGTTAGAAATCCCAAACAAGGAGGGATGCCTGGCTAAATCCACAAAATAGCTTATTTTTTTTGTTGGTCTGCAGGCAGAGGAGGTGCAACCAACGAGAGGGAGAGATAGATGGGGGTGCAGGAAGAAGAACAGACAAAGCAAGATACAGATAGGGACAGATAAACGGAGCGTCTTGCTGTCATTGTTCCTGTTTGCACAGGCAGAAAAAAAGCACAATCCTGTAGGTTACAGGTGCCATACTGTAAATGTCACACAAATAGATGTGTGCACTGCCTCCCCAGCAGAGAAGGTAACATCAGAATGAGAGCAAGGGGTCAAGCACAGAGTAGAATCAAACCAATACTTAACAACACAATGGGGGAGGGGGGGGGGGGGCTCCTGTGAAACAGTTACAGAATGTATGTTGGAATCATCAGAAGCTATCAATCTAAATTTCTCCAGAGATCTATCAACAAGAAGGTCGTTTGGCTTTTTTTTTTCAGAAACACACACATACACACACGCACACACACACACACACTCTCACACACACACACACACATGCCAGTTGCATAGCAATTTGTTTTGTCCTGTACCAGAGTAATGGCTGCTTCAACTTTTATTTTGAGAAGCGCATTTAACTGAAGCAGCAGGACGGACAGAACACAATAGTGTAGAGACTCCTGTGGGGTTTACAAACCACCTAATTAGTCGCTTTTACTTTCAAATCTTCTCAAGCCGCACCAATTAATGAGACTAAGTCGAGTAGTGCTGTGTGCTAACTCGAATCCCCCTCATTATTTCAGCGCTGTGTCCCCTGCTAGAATCCAGTCACTGGTGGCGATGGCTCAACAGATGAGGTCTCTCTTTTTGAGCAGCTGTTGCAGGTTATTGATGACCTCATTAGAATGCTGCCTGCGGCACGCCGGGCCACTTTGAAGGTCTTTCCATATGCAACGGCACAAACCGCCACCGCCGCTGTGACGCTCTCTCTGTGCCAAGCACCGTTTCCTAACGGCTATTTCAATTTGAAACGTCAAAAGAACAAGGTTTGAAAGAAGAGAGTGTTTGTAGACCCTATGCCCTCTCCCAAACCAGGGGCTTTTTGTTGCTGATGCGTTTGTGTGTGTGTGTGTGTGTGTGTGTGTGTGTGTGTGTGTGTGTGTGTGTGTGTTTAGGCTTTTCAATTAATTGTTTTAGGTTTTTGGCTTACAGAGGGTTAGTTCCAAAAACCAGCATTTATTCATTTAAACCATCACAATTTGTGATTGATTATGCCCACAAACTGTGTCCAAACTGCTGAGGGTTGTGAACTAAATGACACAGAGTCATCCAGTATACGCTGATCTTGGCAGCTGTGCAATGCATTCACTGGTGCTTTCCAGTTGGAGTTCTTCATGGATTTCACCAAGGCAGGTGAATCATGGTCTCATTCAGACACAGCTCGAGGTGTTGTCACTGTAACTTCTATATCTGAGACACTGTCTCAAATTAATGAAGTCTCATTGAGCAGTACTGCTTTGTAATTAAATATGACTCCTCATTCCAGCCATCCCAAAACAGGCGACTGCAACATTTAAAATGTTCCCATCAATTATTGCTTTCAGTGGCAGTGCATTTCCATTTTTGCAGCATTCTGTGGCTATTAATTTGACCTCGCACAAACAAATTATGCTATCAGCTGTCATAAACAGTCTCCTAATTATTCCTAGCAGCAGTTTTTATTGATACATTTTTCTGGTTCATTTAGTGTTTAAATTTGTATATTTTAACACCTTTTCAGTGCAAAGTTGTATTATATTTATTTACCGGCTACAGTAACCGAATCCCTGCCAAATATACTTGAATCGACCAAATGGTCTCAAAGACCAACTATTTGGAAAGGCTGTGTGTTTCTTCAGGCTGGGGGCATTCTTATAGAAAGGCTATTGTAACAGCAGTACATTGATAAAGAGATCATGTGCATGTATCTTGATCTCCGTGTTGAAAGCAATGCATATACTCATTATTAATAATTAACACAAATACAAATATAATGAGGATGACAACACTTGCTGCCATTTGTCTCTGTCACCAGGCATCCTCCTCTGGGTTTTCCTGGCTTTCGTGCAAAAACATTCCAACCTGTCATGTATGATAGATAATGAACACTCATGAATACTGAACACGAACACAAACTGGGCTCCACACACAAACACAGTGTCGGATTGTCAGCCTTCATAGTGGCAATGCACTGGCAGAAGTCCTACAGTGCCATTAAGAATTAATAGAAACTGAGATGCGTAGCATGGAGTTTGGTCAGTGGGACGTGTCAGACAAACGAATTGCACGGAGAGAGATACTAGATCACGACGGTGCGTGTGCCCACTGCGCCGAGCCACTGCCAACCGATGAGCCGGCGGAGCTCTCCAAGCAGCTGTTTTTTACTTAAACACCCCAAACGGAGCCAAACAAAGCGACCAGCCATCGTGGGCTCGACCCCCCTCAGGGTGCCAGGACAGTCTGCCAAGCGCCTCCAACTGTCACTTCGCCGCTCAATATTAATGAACGGCTTATACCCACAAAGCGCGCACACACCAGCCCAAGAAGTCCGGCATGCCAAGTTGCTTGAAGCTGGGAATTGTGTGTCATTAGTAATATTGTAGCCCTCGAGGCCCTTGTAGGGGGCAATGGAGGAGGAGAGAAGGAGAGGTGGAGGGGGGGTGGGGGGGGGTGCACAGCAGGTTTGGAAGCAGACTGGAAGCAGCTTAAATTGGCCTTCACAGGCCATAAACCTCCCTCGCTCCAGCCAATCGGACGGCCTCCAGATTCCTCCCTGTGGACATACAACCTAGAGTACACAAGATAAATAAGAGAGTTGGAGGACTCCCACTTATATCATTAAAAGGCTTGGGCTGAGGGGTAGTGAGAGGAGGGAGTGAACTGTGATAGGAAAGCATCAGTGACATTTTTCAGACGGTTTTGTGGGGGGAAAAATGCGGGGGAAAAGGAGTTTGCAGCGGTGTACTTTGATGGTTGATGATAAACTCCCATCAAATGGTGTGTGACTGTTTACAGCCAACGTGGAGTTGACGCGGAGCTCATCTCTCTCAGCAGTTTAGTCAAGTTTCGACAGCTATCCCAGATTCTGAGGCAGTTGTTGACAGCTCGTCTGAGCGAGTGCTCCAGCTCAAACGAAAAACCAGCGTAGGGCTGCCTCCACAAATCCACCCACCCGTAAAAACCAGAGGCTTAACCAAAAACGTTATGACACAGGTGACATTGCTCACTGGTGTGTTAACACTTTAAAGAAAGGCTTACGTGAATTCACACTGCCACGTGGTGTCTGTATCCCCCATTCGAGGCCTAAAGAATGTATTAGGCGAGGGTTTGATACAGAATAGCAAATTACCTTGTGGTGAACCGCCTCTCCCTGTGGACTAACAGAGTGTCTAGTCCTGGGCCGACATCAAACAGCCTCGCTGGAGGCACCGGGCAACCTTGGGATGCAACACAGACAGTTTCTCCTCAGGTAGAGCTGAGTGCAGAGAGTTTCCTTTTGATGGAAAGCGAAAACCCGCCATGCACAACAACTCCAAGCCCCTCCCCCCTTTCCAACATTGCAAACATACAGCAAGTTCTCAGGGCTGTGTAAGCAATCCTGTAAAAATACCCAAGGAAAGGTCCTTAAGATTTTATTCTATTCCTTTTTATCATATATTTATTCAAAGGACATAGAACAAACGTAAAACTTTGGAAGGGATGTAATGGCAAGCTGTTTGACCAGTTCACCTACAGTCGATTCGGACAGTCCTAAACAAGAAAGGTGTGAGGACGAAGCTCTGATATGGCTCTGTGTCACACATTTGCCATGAAAGCGATGGGTCTGAAATAAAACAATAGCTTCCTTTTATTCCAAACCTGGACCATATGGCGTCTCCCAGTTCAGGAGCGAAGCATGTAGTGCCAGGCTCATTATGGACAACTGAATATGCATGAGTCTTCCCTCTGTGGAATTCTGCATTGGAGCGCTACAGTGCACTGTAATTACACACTTATTAATTATTCACCGTTACTAATGTTATTGGGCCGGGCAGTTTTAGCCACCATCTATTAGACTCATATGCTGGAATTGGCCCCATTCCTGCAAATATTAAATGAAAAAAATCATACTTCAAAGAGCTGTCAAAATACTAGCGAGCTGGAATTTTCAGTATGATATTTCCCTGAATTTTACATTCAGCCTGTGGGCTTTGGTAGGATTTTGACAGTACACGTGTACACAGAAAATACGTAATGTTTGCTCTTTCATGAAATCTACCTTCTCAAATTGTATTTGCCAGGGAAAAGCTTAAGTCAAGAAACTTTAATCGTCTATGATTTCTTTAGCCAACTTTACACGCCTGCATTTAAGTTGCACTCTAAGCCATCTGTGTTTTACCACTAAAGGTGGTAGCTAAATGTGTTGCTCAGAAAAGCCAATCCCTTTGTCCCTCAAGCTTACATGCTAGTATTACAGGAGGGAGCCTCGTTTTCTAGCACAGGGTCATGGTCCATACTTAGGTTCAGTGCATACTTCCTCCATCAAACCAGCCCTCCAGCTCCGGCTCATACAGAGTTCCCCCTACGGGCCCACAGACGTGGCAGTGCCTTGACTAGGTCTCACAGCAGAACCACTCACCCTCAAACAGGTCGATGCTGCATGGCTGCCAAGCGGCACAGCGGCCCAACTACTCAGTGGCCCAGGAGAAACTCGGGGAACATCGCCCGCTGATGGCTTCGTCAAGGTCATTGAGTAGAGCACTGGTTTGGATGCCTGCCTTCAAAAGGATTACCGTAGTCAAGCAACAGGAATCGAGTGCATCAGTTTACATAAAGGCAATAGAGACTTTATCTTAAAACAGATGTGCTTTAGGTTGTTTTTATCTTGCAGAAAAAAACAGAGACTTACCTGTGTGGAAACACCAGGAGACACGCATAAAAACCACAACTAATGCTGACTTTTTCCCACAAAAAAAACAACATATCACAGATTATTTGTAGACCACTTTCCATGCACTCTCCAACATTTGTGTTGCAGGCCAAAAAAATATTTTAGTTTTATTAGTTTTAATACAATAATTTAAGGAAACGAATCAACATATGTCATTAGAGGTCAAGCTGTTTTGTTTAATCAACAATATTCATTTCAAGGTTATTATCTTGCTGATAGTCTCATTACTAAGCTAATTAATTTCACTCAAACTCTGTGAAAACATACAGTATTAACGTCAACTGAAATTTCCCTGCGTGAATCTGACGACTGTATTATATTATTTTCCAACCTCTTATGAACCTTTGGGTTTGTCTTTGGTTATCTGACCTTCTTGCCTATTTTCTAAACTTTCTTTTCTCTATTTTTCCTTAAAGTCTAAGTCATATTCTGTCCCCTCTCCCTTTTCTATTTCATGTGTTGTCCTCTTTTATTCCTATCTTATTACTCATCATTTTATTTGCCTTAACATTTGCAGTCTTTAACCATTAGCTGGTCTACCCCTTCTCCTTCTGGACGGTACCAAACGGATCGCAGTGATTCTCCACCGTAACATGTCCATCCCCTCCCTCTCTGCGCCCTTGTCTCATTATCAAGCGCTCTTTTTTTAAAACCGTTTTTTAACTCCACCTCTCAGGTCTTTTTACATCTCTCCCTTCATTCAGCCTGCTGCCCACCTGCCGCTCTCTGTCTCTCTCCCTCTTTTACATAGTCCCTCTGCTCTGCTGGCTAGCCCCTGCCTGTCCAAAGGGATTAATTGATAGTGAGCGATAATAAATCTTCCCATTAGGAGCAGGGCCCCTGCCCATCGCTCATTCTGCGCCCGGCACTACGCCGCGCCGTGGCCCCGGGGTTCCCTTTGCTTTCTTAACGTCTCCCGTCTGCCGTCGCCCCGCCACCAAGGTTAATCTCTCTCTGTCGCAGGCTGGCGCCTGGCGCGTGTCACCACACACTCTCGAAACACGGAACGCTCATCACTGCACGCGCAGGCGCCCACAGACCGCACAGGCAGATTCACATACACACACACACACACACATAAACGCAGACACAGGAGGTGATCTCTAGTGATTGGCAGGTAGTGCCTGTATATGTACACCTAATGATGGCACAACCGCTGGTTATTATACAGCAAGGAGGTGGCGTTACTTGCTTGGTCCTTCTTCAGTGATACTATCATGACAGTACGGATAAAAAACTGCCTCTTATCCTGCTCCAGGCTACAAGTAACACCCATGAAATAGACAAAGTACCACTTAGCGTGTCCCAGTAAGCACTCTCGGAGGCTCAGAGGCAGTCACTGCAGAGGGGAGTCTTCAAAGACCCTCCATCCATCTTCTCTCCACAAAGGCCCAGCTGCAACAAGCATTAGACGCTACTCGGGCTCGCTCTCCCTCTCGGCGCCACGTGCGAGACGGAGTCACAACAGAAACACAATGTGAGACGCGGGGGCCTATCTTACCTCCACCTGCTCTGCTTGCAATGCTCCATAGCTTTTAAACAGGCAGGTAAAAAAAAGAAGCCATTTCTTTTCACACAACACCCTCCTGTCTTTCAGATCCCTGCGCCTTGCTACACTGTGCACCTGACACTAGTACTACACTCAGGTAGAACAGGACCTCAAAGAGCCTACCCAACCAGAGCATGTGATTTTGTACGGCATATGAAACACAATACTGTAGAAGCATCTACTGTACGAAAGCCAATCGACACTAATATGTTCTTTTACAGCACCACAGCTTATGATAATGATAAAGTAATAGTACAGTAAGAGTAAAAAATTGACTATCTAAATGTAGATTTGTCTTGGAAAATAAACGGCTGGCGTTGGTATGTGCTTTTTTATATGAATGCACAGTATATTGCTGCTCACATGTAAATAAGATGTTAAGCTGGTATGCATTTGATTGTGATTAGAAGAATCAAACAATGGAAAATATAGTTCCAATTTTTTATTTAAAACTTTAAAATCATATTACCCATACAGCAAACTGTACAATTTAATTATTCACAGTGTGTTAAAAAGAAAATAATTCAATAGCTTCTCTATATTTTATTTCCCCATAGGCTTTACTTGAATGTCAGTTTACTAATATTGGTCTTCTCTTTACACATACAGTTACAAGAAGAAAAAAAAGGTCCTTACAAAACGTTACAAAAAACTATATTCATAGAAATTTTGCATGTCCACATATCCAACCCTGGTCGGCACCAACATGTTCATTGTTTAGTTTGAGAGGTTTGCTGCCAAACAAAAGAAGCTGTGCAACGCCAAAGAAAGAAAATGCAGAAAGAAAGGCATATTATCGCGCTGACTGTTTAACTGAAACTCATACCACATACTGCTTATATAACACAGGTTATGATGTTTACATTGTTCAATACTTTTTCTCAAACAGTTCTTACAATTGGGTTTCAAATGTCAGTATTCACATTATAGTTAAAAAAACTGTATCTAAAATCACAACTGAATTTAATTAACCAAATGAACCCTGCAATTATTTTAAAGTATATTTATTTTTAAATAATTTGCACACTAGGAGGTTCATTAAATAGAAAATATCAGAATTCACCAATGTTTGCAACAAAGGGGGAAGATAAGAGGATAACCTCGTCTAACTATATGATCAGGCTGAAATCGTATAAAAGCTCAAATAAATCCTATTCTAGTGGGTTTGTCTCTACAGTTTTGGAGAGTTCAGGCTTACAATTTCATGTTCACCTCATAGAAATATATTAGGTTTAATGAAAGATTTACATATTATTCTTTATTTGATGATCATTATTTATAATATACTATAGTATAATCCATTCATATTAAATAAATAAATGGGGTTGGGGCAGTGGAAATTGAGTTGAGGTTAAAAGTGACTTTTGAAACCAAATAAATATCTATACCCTTTGGCTGTAAACAAAAACACATGTATTTACCAGTATAAATTTAGCAAAATACATTTTCTCCTGTTCATCTTATCTACATATAGTCTACTTTGCAGAAGGGAATTGATAAACATTTATACAATGAGAACTCTACCAAACCAATGATAAGTCACACAGATTTAAGTTTCCTTGAATCTCAGGTTGTTGATTTTGTATGTACTGTATCAACACAACGTAAACCTCACAGAGGTTTGCTGTCTTTTGAGCAGCCAGTTCTGACAGCTCATTTGGACTACTTGTATCCTACGGTATGATACTTTGTTGTTGATATACAGTTCATAGGCATTTAATCACCACAAACACAAAAACAGTGATAATCTGCACCTTAGTTTCAAAATTGTTTAACATTAGAGAATTACACACATTCAATCCCTCAGGAGCGTCTGCACAAAATATGTCCGTATGGAGAGACATACTTCGGCACTTGCCACTAAAAATAAAACCGGCATTGCGTAATTTCTTCCTTTTTTAAGCCAAATTGCTGGCTTATTTACATAAAGCTCAAGCTAAGAAACTGTCAAAATACTGCCTCAAAGATAATTGGTATTGTAAACAGAAAAAAAACGTAATGTCCAGGTCATTTAGCGGTGCGGTGGCCACACTCGAAAAACAACAAACAAAAACGTGGACTCTCACCAAAAACAATGATCAACTTTTACAAAAGAACAAAACATAAAAAGGTGGTTTTCAACTTGGTTTCTGAAAATATTGCATTGTTTTCATATTTGGAAACAGACAAAATCCAATTAAATTTGTTAATGAGAGATCATTTTAGAATTAGTTATGGTCATGTTTTCATGTCACATCCATAACTGTAACCCTCTCAGAAGTTCGTTCTTTGTGATTGTATAATTATTAAGTCAAATAATGCCAACAATACATAACCTTGTATGTTTATGTTTAATCAACCTTTTCCAGTAGTTTGTCTGGGTTGGGTGGGTGTGAGCAAGCACTTTAAAGAGAAAACATAGACCATAGTAGTTTATAGTATTCAGTAGGCATTTCTTTGGCAATTGATTTCTTAAATTTGATGTTGGCATTATTCACATATATAATGTAAAGGGAAAACAAACCACAAAATTATGATAACCATTGTTACCTTTGACTGTTTTTATTACAATAACACTGAAAATAGTGACATCTCTTTTATTTGTGCGTTCAATCGGTTTCAATAGATATTTTTCTCACACTTTGACTTATTGATAAGCAATCTTGCCCTGCTAGATGTTTCCACAGGGCAACAGGGCATAGACAATATTATACATGTCCATGCAACGCTTTTATAAAGGTCTTCGGTTGAAACCAATTTTGATTTTAGGCCAAGGACACACTTGGAGCCTGGACGGCATTTGAGGTAACATCAGGCCAAAGGCCATCCAGACTCTGGCATAAATGAATACGTAAAATATTCGGTGCTTGATAAGAACTTCAAAGGATTTTTGATGTGCTGCGTGAACAAAACCAATATCCTATCAAAACTGCTCCAACTAAGCTTTCTTCATAGTTCTTTTTATTGCCATGCTCCATAAATCCTGGTCTCTGCCTTCGCTCTACATTTCTAATAAAAAAGCCAGTGTCTTTGTTTTCGGTTATGGGTTCCTTAGATGGAACATCATGATTCTTAGTCAGGTGTGTTTTTATGATGCGCACGTAAACATCAGACTTGAACACGGAGTATTTAGGGGGTGTCTTTTTCCTTTCCTAAAAATTTTATTGATCCTGCCAGGGAAGTCCCCCGTGTGGTCTCTTGAGTAATCTTGGGAATATGGATATATACTTGTGAGCGTCGTCATACCTGGGTCGCTGATGCCGCCATTTTGAGTTGCCCGTGTTTCGTCAAGGTCCCCATGTTGCTGTGGTTGATGTTGAATCGGGTTATGCCTTCAATGCCATTGTCCCTGGTCTCAGACGCGGCTCCCGCCCCCATGTGACTCAGGAGGCCCTTCCCCGGCGGGGCGCACACTGTCACGGGAACACAGGGGTCATCCCAGGGTTGCAGCTCATGTTGTCCTTTCCCGGGAGTCGTCGGTTGTTGTAGGTGTGCATGTTGATCACCGCATCGGTCTTCACCGCGGCCGGGGGCTGGGGCTTGTGTCTGACCCGCCTCTCGCAAGTGAACGACAGTCTGATCTCGTCCACCATGGCACTGCACAAAGACCTCTGGGCAAAAAGGGAGGCGGAGGGGGAGGGGAGAAGAGCAGAGGGGAAGAACGGGGGGAAGGGTCGGGGGTAAATGCCTTAGCTTTAAATTGTTCTGACAGCAATGGGTGACAACAATACAAGAGTGCACAGCACATGAGAGCAGAACATTCATGTTGTATGTGATGGCGTGTGCATGCGTCTGTCTCTCCCATGGCTGAAAGAGAAGTTAAAACTCCCCCCCCCCACCCTCCCATTACATTCAAACCATGCATGGCTCTCTGTTGCAACTCTGTCCAATGAAGTGAACTCAAGAGTGTATCCTCCCTGCAACCCACTTAGTTCCATTATTAACATTGGCGATTCACGAAAACGCAGAGCTTTAGAGTTTCCTGACATCTGCAATGACTAATAACGGATTAACTTGCTATGCTCCAATTTGCAATTATGCCGGTTAAAATAAAGTAAATATTGCACTTTTTATGGACAAATAGTACAGGGGATTAGCAGAGGGCATGCAAATCCCTTTAGAGTACGTTCCTACTAAAAAGCCATGGACAGAGGGCAGCTTTACTTTTGAAGCTGTGTGAGGATCCAAAGCAAATTAGCCCAAATTACCACGTTGACCAATGGAATAATGAAGTAAATAATTGAATTAAAGCTATTAGCAAAATTACGGCGTTTAAAAAAAAAAAGAGGCAGCCAGGTGAGGGATTCAAAATCTATGCATTCTGACTGACTGAGAAATCTACCTGGTCGCGTTCCATGGTCTGCCTCATCTTGTAGAGGAACTCTGCAAGGGCCACAAACACAGACAGCACCAAGCCCGAGGCCAGCACGATGAAAATGCCCCCGAGGTTCTGGATGCCCATGGGGCCGGCCTCGCGGCGCTCCTCCTCCAGGCAACCTCTCACACTCCACCACTTCTCCTTAAGCATGTGCAGGCGGCCGTCCTCCAGGATGCTCAGGATGGCTATAGTGATCTTGTCCCTGTACGGGGAGCCTGAAAGAAACACAAGGGCTGATTTAGACCGCTGCAGGCCGTATACAGGCGCTGATGCATTTGTATTGTATACATGTAATTCACAGGGATACAATGCATTACTATCTTTATCAACAGTTGAATAGGCCTTACCCAATGGAGTGCCGATGCCATAGCCCTTGCTGTCAAGGAGGCCTCCCACCTGCGTGAGGTTGCAGTTTCTCCTTGTGATGTAATCGATGGTGGTAGACTCCATGAGCAGGGCATAATCAGACTTGAGAACCCTCTGGATGCCATCCTCAATAGACTTGACAAGCGACGTGCTTGGCCTACTACTCATGAAGGCCCACATCTTCTCAAAAGTGGAAACCTTTGATTTCTGTCCGGAGAAGCAAGCACAGCATAGAGTGTTGGCACAAAAGCTTTGACTGTGCTTTGAGTAAAAAGTAAATGTGAACCCAAAGGTTGAGCACTTCAAAATTGTTAAGATGAACACCATCTGTACACTTAAAGTGATCCTTTTACACAGATATCTTTGCTTCTCTCGGGAGCAGAGTATTGGTCTTGAAAATACTTTTAACCTTGGACACCATTTATTCTCCTTCTCTGTCAAAGCGACGGTCGCTGGTAGATTAATTATAGAAGGTAAATATAAATTGGATCACATTGGATTTGAAATGTTTTCAACTTTAATCCTGTGTCAATGGATAGAATATCAAACACATTAACAGTTTCCACACAAAATATCAGGCAATAACATCTGATATGTCCATGGTAGGTCCATGGTGTGTCCATGGTGTGTCCTTCTGCGGCCTGCAGTGCCCTCTACTCAGTGTGATTTGACATCTCTACAGACACTCCCAGCCCTCCAGAGTATTTATCATTTACCCCGTCTGCTGGAGTCAAGCTCGTTAGCTCTCCCTGTGATAACGAGCCGCAACTGAGGGCACTTCAGCCACGCAACTCTGATGAGGTAATTATAGACACCTGTGTCTCCTCTCCATTATAATGCTGCAATCACATGCAGCAGTCTTTAAAAGTCACACGCGGGGGAAAAACAAACTTTTTCTGAGACTTCTCAAGGGAATCGAATACTTGTTCAGTTCGAAATGTCAACCATGTGATTCAAGTCTAGGTTTATAGGCAGTGGCACAATTCCTTTATAAACTTAATTCTTGCTGTAGCTATTATAAATCAAGAGTTATTACAGACCAGTGTTCTTACAGGCATAGCAATAAGTTAATATCATTAAGCTGACCATTTGCTGTGCCAGATGGAGTAACATTACAGTCTGAAAATTGCTTCTTGTTTACATACGTAGAATAACACTGAGTCTCAGGTTCATATAAAAATGCCAACTTCTGTAAATTTGCTAAAGATTTTATATTTAAGCTATTCAACTGAACATGTTCTGGAGTAAAAATGCCTTAAGAATTGCAATGTAAACTCTAATAGATTATTTATGAATAATTTATTGTCATGCTTATGGAATTGTCCCAACAGTAAAGTAATCTGGCTTCTTTTGGTGCACTGTTATAGCTACCCTAAATGCATATCTTATTCAGCACCCCATCCTCAGTCACATTATTTCAGGCAAAACTTAAAATATTAAAATAAAGTGGGGGAAAACCCCTTCAGATAAATGCTGAAACTTTGGAATGAAAGAATCATTAAGGAAACACATCAAATAGGCTATAGAAGGGTAGAAGCAGTAGAATATTCTCTTGCTGTGGGAATTAACTGTATCAGTATATCTACTGTCTGTATGAGAAAAATCTGTGTGTGTGTATATATATATATATATATATACATACACACACACACACTGGATATACTTAAAGAAAAAAAAGGCCACTAAAGTCATGATTTACCATCTAGCCGTAGTTCTCCATAGGGGTTTTACAGCTATGTAGTTTGTGTGCACAGCATGCCTCAGCTATGAAGGCTGCTCTCCCACTGTGTTGGAAACAGCTGATGCAATCAAATTACGGGACAGTCGTCTTGTTCTTTGTAATCATCGTCATTCACTTTGAGGGAGTCTTCCTATCCTTTGACGTATTCTCAATAAACCACACAATTACAGATGACACAGGGCAGGAAGGAACAAAGTACCAACTTATTTATCCATTTACCTTGAAGAATTGCATGGTGGCGCCGTCTTTGACGACGCCATACTCGATCTTGGTCTGCTTGGCGATGTCGTCGGCTGAGTCCACAGGAGAGTCCATCCTCTCCACAGTGAGGAAGGCCGCCAGGTTTGCCGTGTAGGAAGAGATGATGATCAGAGTGAAGAACCACCAGATCCCACCTATGATCCTGGTGGACAGGGCTTTGGGCATCAGCTCTGAGCCTGGTTGGAGGGACAAGGCAAAAGAAACCGTCAGTATTGTTGGAGTTTAGACGATTGTCATTGCTCTCAAAGTTAAGGTTGAAACACCGGCAACGTAGCAAAAAACAGGATGGACTTAAGTTTCAGGAATGATCTCTAGTTTAGGGAGCCAAATAATATTTAGTGACTTTTACAGCTGGCTAACTATAGAAAAGACAGAGCAGAACATTGCGGGGGTGCTTCCGAAACGAACAAATAAGTAGTCTTCTTGAAATTGTCGGACTATCTATACATTTTTAAATTATAGAATCAATTTTTGCTCTGAGTAGTCATGGCATTCTACAATGCCAGACTTTATTAGGTATGCATGGAGCTGACTCCATCAAGCTGAAGAGAGAGCGAATGCACTGGCTTGAGATAGCATTCTTATTGGAAGCCAAGACCAAATCTATTTTTGGTGTATTGAAATGAGGAAGGGACATGCATTTGCTTTTGTGCTGTGATGTTTCATAAATAACTCTGGCAAACGCACGGCACGGGCCAGTGTCCAATTAAGCAAACGTCACAGCAACATAAAGGGGTCGTGTCGAGATGCTAGCCCCTTCTCTCCCTCGTACTACTGCGCCTGCTGCTGTATTATGCAGCCAACTTCCTTTCTGTGTTCCACTCGCTGCTTTTCTAACAATAAACCAATCGTACCAACTTATTGACGAGAACATGGATCCTTGAAGCCATTGCTTTTTTTATCCAAGTTGTACAGAACGTAATTGGCATTGCAGCTTCCGTCTGTATATGGAATTGGGCAATTGCCATTGAGCTGTTCCTCCCAATGTCTAAATTAATCAAGACTATATGGTATAGTCTAAACTGGGCTGGCCAGCTGGCCAGACCACTACGTTGACTGTGACTTTGTGGGGTACAGGGTAAAAAGCACACCACGTTCTCAATAGCTTACTCATGTTAAAGTAACTATGTTTCGTCCCCAACAACCTTTGAAGCAGCCTCCCTATCAGACATTGGACTTGGTGCACTCCACTACTTTACTAAAGATTTATGACGGCAATTTCAAAGAGTAGGCAGCATACTGAGGGCCTGTAGGATGTTCAGATTCTTTAACCCCCACACCAAATTTGATTGGATTGGTCAGACTAACACAGTGGCAGAGAAGGGTGGGCATTACTGTTCCACAAAGAGACAACTCCGAGGAGGAAGAAGCTGCACCTTTGTGGTGGTGCTGGAAACTAAATGGAACACCTGGAGACACAACTGGACTCCAGGCTATAAAATGCAGTTGTCAGATGGAGAACAATATGGCAGAGAAAAAGAATACTCTAATAAATAAAAACGTTTGGACATATTGCATGGTGTACACAAAACAGGCTTCACATGTGATAATGTCTACTTGAAGAAGGACTTGTGTCATGTTCGCCAAATGAGAATAAATGTCCTTTCAGGTGCAACGATAATGGCGCAATTTCAGTCAACAAAACGCTACATCCATCTCACTGACTGGAGCACCGCTACAGCTCAAGCGGCGAGATGTGACATAATACATACTGGCAACACTATAACAAAACATTGAAATGTATGAAACACTGACTGATTGGAACTGAAATTTCAGCCTTCGCAAATAATAAAAATGAGTGTGTTGGCTCACAGAGACGTACACGCGATGTCAAGTTCAACGCATGCCATCTGTGTGAAACCATCCTTTTGTCTGCAGTGCAGTCTACTTGCAGTTCATTTGCTGTACTAAGGCCAACATCAGTGTTTGATGGAAGCCCGATTCTTTGTAGGTAAAAGTAAGCATCATTAGTTTAACATGTTGTAGATATGGCCTTAAATCCATAGGGAGACTTTTCATTATGCGAGTGTGCCACTGCAACTATCGTTAGAGAACAGAGCAGAATATTTAGCATCTGGCTCTTTCCAGTGTCTGAAAAGAAAGGGTTGGCTTTTGTTTCTTGCTTATTCTCACTGGATTAAGTGGCACATAGTCAGCAGTGCTAAAAGTGCCTGTCCCTGTTGTCATTTTTCGACAGTGTTTTTTCCCCAGTAGTACAGCCTCACCTTAACACAAGGGATCCCATGGCTTCCAGTGAGAATAACTACCTGTACATCACATTCGCTCCACCGGATCCTTATAAAGCATCTCCCCTTCAAATGCTACAGGTTGGTACTGTTTAATTACACTCATGAAAAACAAAAATTCTCAAACTTGATTTTCAAACTGTCAATCTGAATCAGAAATCGTTTAACAATCCTCATGTTCATATGTCGAATTGGTCTATTTCACTTCAAATTATTTTTTTTAAACATGTCTGTTGAAAGCTGAAGCCCACCAAGCCCCTCTGGCTAATCTGTTTGAAGCACGCGAGGTGTGTGTTTTTGCACCTCTTCATTTTGCTATCTGTTGTGCTGTGTGACACCTCCCTCCCACAGACAAGCTGGCAGATTTGTTTTTCAGGTTTTTTTTCTGCAACTGTGCTCTCCCCTTCTCCCAAACAAAGCCATTTGCATTTTAAACACGTCAAGGAAATGGCTTCCTCCTCAGTTTGCTGTCAGCATGTTAGGCAGTCTGTTTATATGACACTAACAAAATATACCCTGGTATAAATATTTGGTCCGTATGTTTTAGTGGAGCACAAACAGGTGCCACAAAAAGTCCCTCTCAAACTGTGATATTGTACAACTTGACACTGACACATTTAGTAGAGTTCTTTCAGACTGTTGTTGAAAATATGCCAACAGTACAGTATGTCACAAAAGAGACTGTTGGCATTTTAATCAGTTCATACTACCTACTGAGTAAAACAATCACAACATATAATAGGACACACTTCAGCAAAAGATCTATTTTATTAAGGGGAAATGAGAATAAGTGTAAGTGCTTTCCTGAGCGGTGCTTAGTGAGAGAAGCCCTGGAGCTTAGACATTGACAGACACCACAATGAGCAGTTTGGAGAATTATACGAGAGTACCTACCAAGTTTTAAAGCTGAATAATGTAATAACTAGCTCATTCTGGGTGGACTCCCCCTGGCCATCTTCCTTGAGGCATGCCACTGCGGCATTGGCAAATTGGCAGAGCTAGCGTGTCGTTTTTTTTTTTTTTTTTTGCAGGAGCGCTGCCGAGCGTTTGTGCTTAATGAATTGCGGAACGCCTTTGCTATCCTTACGGGCAGGGATCCACCGTCGAGCCGCGCTAAGCCTTCTTGATTTGTCTTGTTACACTGAGGTTAAACATTTTATTACTCGGGTCTTCTCCCTCCCTAGCAGACTTCATTATGTTGAAGCTGGAGCCTCATTAGCTTACATGTTCTCCCTTGAAGGGTGCAAACCGTGCAATACCTCAGTGTATCCACAATATCTGCCACCTATCCTCCCTATAGGACTATTATCTCATTATCTTATTATTAGCTTGAAATGTTGCTCTTGATGGTGGTTCGAGAACACCATTTGTTCAGGTAAGGAAGAGGCTAAAATCTTCTTCGATACTACCAAATAAAATGCAAGAATAAAATATTATCAGCGCAAAAAAAGGTTCAAAATTCACAGAATTGACCCGAGGTGGGATTTCTCTGAGGGAGAGATACAGATCTCCTTCAACAGGTCCTTGGTACTGACTGCATAAACTAGTAAACGTCGACCGCCTGCCGGCAGACGCTCGGTGACTGACAGCTGGCATTTGTCAGGCATGTTCCTCGACTTACCCTTTCATCCCAACAGGCAAACAGCTTATGAACAGCGGCATCGTTCTGTGGAAAACAAAAGTAAAGGCTTGCCACCGCCTTTACCTGGCTATATCTGACAGGTGTCTGACATCCTCCCCTCCACATCCCTGCCTTCTCAAGGTGCCACCAAGGCGACAACAGCTCCTCGTCTCATTTAAGACAGACCTCTCCACTTTCTGGCAGGCAAGTGTTTAATGAAACAGTCCCCGAATGGGAATCAAGAAGCTCGTCAGGTAACGAGACAGAGCGAGTGAGTGAACTAGCAAAAAGGGGCAGGGAGTGTGTGTGGAGGAGGAGAGGGGGGGTAATACCTTGCTGCATGAGGGAGCCCACGCCAAACCAGAAGCTGTTGAGGAGGGTGAAGTTGTTTTCCACTACATCTGAGCCAGGGTTGCAGGGGTGGGCGTCGTACCATTCGTAAGGGCTGAACCTGGAGCAAACAAGTGAGTCAGGACAAAACATCAGGTTCATTTCACTTCAAAATCATTTCCTTCCATTTCGCGTCCATCTGGTTGGTTCTAAAAGAGAAAGGCGTTTAAAAAATGTATTATAATACAAACTATACGTGACATAGTCCTAAAACACAGGATCTCAAGGTGTATCATTTTGCTTGTGATCATTCCATATGACATGAGTGGATGAATTTATGTACCTTATTCAGAAGGTCGTGCCCACTGTATTAGCCTTGAACCCTTGCAATAAATCCACCATTGGCTCTAATGGTTTAAAGCTGCCGATGTGCTAAATAATAATCTATACAACTGTAAAAGGGCCGACCTGGTCACTAAAGAAAGAGCACGCCCGACGCGTCCCTGAGCGCTGTGCTTACTCAGTACCAGACATTACATTGAAGAGTGAATTCAAATCAGACACAGGGGTGCCGAGGGCGATGTTTTCATAATGCACTTGAATACAACTGCTCACATGGCATAACATTTATCCAATGTTACAACAAGCAACACGTTTTTATGTTGTCTCCCTGACAACGACTGTCCGTAAACTTGTTTCAAATCTCCAAAGTTGTGAATGTGTAACTTTCGTTGCTTCATCCTACTTTTAGATATCTCCCTGGCAATCTCTGTTGTCCTCTGCGTTCAAAAGGTGGAGAACTTGGTACAAAAATACCCCTTTAAAATGACAGCTATTGAAATGTCAGTGGGGTAGCGACATAAGGCATGAAGATTTCTGGTGGAAGTCTCTTGAAACCATGAAAGAACACGGATTGTAGTACCTCTGCCATTTAGTGTAACATCTGAAAAAAGAAGAAGCTGCACGCCATAAATCCTTTAACACAGATGAATCAAGTCACTCTAAAGGCAGAGGGAGAGATAAAACAAGCTAAATGTCAGTGCTTTCCCTCTTGAAATTAATTTAAAAAATGTTTTTGAATAGGATCTGATTATTCAAATTTATTCTGGGTGTTGTGCCTGTCAGACGAGAGGAAAGGTAGACTTAGATCCTTTGACTCCAGATAGCATCTCCTTAAAATACGTCGCCGCCTTTTCATCCGCCTGCCTTTCATGAGCGGGCCGACGCTGCCTCTGAAATGGTCTCCTTTCAGAAAAAGAACCACTAAGTAAGTGAAAACCTCTGGAATGACAATGCCCTCTCAAACAATGCAGGACGGTCTGGACGAATAGACACTTTATGCAGGCACACCTTATTGATGTACTTCTCTACACACATTTCCCCCCTTGTCTGATGATACAGAAATCATTTCCAAGAAATAAAAAAAACGGTCGAAAGCTTCTTTCAGACTTTATCGTAGCAGGAACATCTGCTGTTGCAACTTGGTGGAGTATGTATTTTAGGAAACAATGTTAAAACATGCTGATGCACAAAGTGCTAGCATGGTATGGGTGTCCTTCATCTTCCAATTTCATTCAGAAAAGCCAGTCTTATCTTTTTGCATTTAAAATGCACATTTTCCAGGTGCTGAGCATGGTACTGAAGCATTTTCACATTGTACAGAATCATTTCCTGACCCTTTGGTTGGATTCTTCAAGTGATCCCTGGTTTTCAGGCTAGACTGATAGGGCAGGCGAATATGAGGCAGTCCATTCCCTTTTCTTACTCGGAGCATGGTGTTGCCATGGTTTAATTCCTCTTTCATGGTCCTGTAAGCACTGGAGCAGGTTTCACATATCGTTGGCCAACAGCCACAGAAGTCAGGGAGAAGTCCTGGCAAGATACCAGCTTAGTGTCCGACAATAACAATAACCTTTAGTGACTCCCCGTGGCTGCTCAGTGACACCATTACAGTGGAGTTTGAGGACTTGAAAGTTGATAGGGCCTGTATCTTTGCTTTTGGCATAGTTGTGCACCTTATCCAATATGCAATATTCCACTTCAGCCTGTTATTCTTTGCTGAAGTGCCAACCTATTTAAAAACCTCTTGTATCATGCATATTTCGGCTTGCAGCTTCTCAGCTGTCTAGGCTGGCCTCCAAAGGATGACGCAATGTTTGAGATGGTTTGGGAGGCTGGCACTGCTTACACAACGGTGCTTCAACAAGGCCTAGCTCAAGTCAAAGTGGGAGGGTTGGGGAGTGCAGCTGTTTGCGCTCACTCCCAGAAGCTTGTTCCTTCTAAAATGCCTACTTTCTCACAACTTCCTGAAGCACCACTTAGCATGAAAAGTACCAGGAAATGGCAACAATGGACGTCAAAGGCTGGGAGGAAGCTACACGTGGTATTCACAGAATACTTTTTTCATACCATTGGGCTCCCCAAAAAAACCACACTCAAATAAAATCGCTTAGATGATCTCTATCCATAGTAACCTCATATGCACTAAAATGGGTGTGCACTTGGTTTAATAAGACACACTTACAGTATTCAACAAGCCAATTTTTAACTACCACAGTATTTATCAAGCCGATTTTCACACGACAGGAAAGAAAATCTGCACTATCCCATTTCAATATGGAAAGTGGATTTGAAACCTTTTTTTTGTGAAGGGGGAGGGACACAGGTAACAGCAGGTATTTCATTTCAAAAGCCTAAGAGACGAAAGGCGCTCCCGCACACCAGCAGACGTGGCGATGCAGGAAGCCCATTCAGTGGGAGCTTATGACTCGGTTGGAGATCGGCTCTCATCCTTCCTCCCACTGCTGGGCTGGTACAGAGAGCCCACGCTGACATAACTGCCTTGATCACTACCCACCAGCTAACACTCCATTTTGGACTGCAACCAATTGAGCATGAGGGTACAGGAGGAGCGCAGGCCTCTCTTTATCCCTGACTCACTAGCAACAGGAACCCAATTGGCAGCCTCAGGCCAGCAAAGTCATCAAAATGAACCAATGCCTCCATGGAACAAACACAGCAATCCAAGTCTGTTCTTTATGACAACCGAACCCGCGGGCGCAGAGCACAGTAAGCCACAACAACACTCAAACCCTTACATTCACAAGTTCAAGAATAAATAACTTTGAAATGTATTAAATATGCTTACCTGGCGATGACAAACAGGACGCAGCTGACGCCCAGGTAGGCCAGCAAAATGTACACCCAGATGTCCGGGGTCATGGGGTTGAGGAAGGAAAAGAAGCCGTTGTTGGTGGTGTTGGGTTTGCGGTACAGGATGCTGATGCCCATGCTCATGAAGGGCTTGGTGAAGTCCACCACTTTCTCCCGTGTGTAGGTGATGGTGAAGGGTGCCACAGCCAGGTCGGCTCTCTATGGGTTGGCAAAATAAAAAAATAAAAAGTCTCAGTTTTCCTTCTATATTTATGTATTTCCGCTAATTAAAGTTCAGTACCTTATTTTCATTGCAACATTCTGTTTTTGCCTACAGTGCTTAGTAAAATAATAAAGCAAAAATAAACTGGTATTAGTCAAAGTAAGCTTTTGACTTGGTCTTTTTTTGAACTAACACTTCTGCTTACCCAACCTCTCCCCATTCAATGTTGTCTTTCATAGAAAAATAAAGTCACCTCTCTTCCCATGAACCAGAAGAGCACAGCTAGTACCTGGGGCCCCATTGGAAGTCTAATATAACTCTACCAGCTGCCCAGAGGGCCACAACGACATGCTGAAGTTGTGGTCGCCGATTATATGTGTCTTGCTGCATATTCAGAAGGTCACCATTTACATTGACGGCCCCCACATCTCCCCTGCATCGGGGTTGGACAGGAGGTTAATGAAACCAGCTGCTTGGTTCACGCTCGGGTACCCCCTTCCTCAGCGAAGCAATGTAACACACAAAAGGAGACTGATTTCAATGCCCTTTTCTCCTCCTTGCTGAACAGGGAGAGGCGAGGTGCCCATAATTTCACAACGTAAATGACGCAAGGCACCAGATGAGATCCAATGGGGGGACTGGGCGGGGTTGGGGGGGAGGGGGTTACTGGATCTGGGAGGACTGCACTTGCAGCTAGGTTTGGGAGTTTCTGCTTGCATTCTCTTTTAAGATACACTGTATACAAAATATTTACTTTTTGAATTTGAGAAAGAAATAAAGTTTGTTCTTTGTATACCCTTTTTTGGCCCTCACTCAAATTGCTCTCCACTTACACCATTTTGTTGGGGTTATGAGGACGTCAGCCGGCCATACCCTCCTAACAACAGCAACCGACTATAGGATGGCAACCCTCACAGCACGCTGTAAACGGTGCTCAGACATTTAGAAATATTCCCTCTCGGCATGCAGCTTCTTGGATTAGCTCTACCTGTGGTCCACCTTGTGGTCCACACCGTGGCAGCTAAAAATCAAGTTGGCCTCCGAGGGGATGGCTTGAAGCGGGCGCCAATCGGTCCTATGGCGCCTCCTCTCTGCCCTCATTAAATATTTACATTTCACAGCACACAGCGCCGCCTCTATTCTCCGTCATCCACTGGGGCTGTTCAAACCAAGCTGCCACTCAGTCGGAGGATCAAGCAGCAGGCCCTCGCAGCCAGCGCCAGCGCAGGCTAACGTATGTGCCGCACTGCTCTGTTCTCCTAGACACCGCATGCAAGGGGCACGCGCCAAATCACCTGATAGCGGCCCGCTGTGTGCCACATGGCTGGTTGTTATCGGGCCTCACAGATTGCACAAGTTGAAAGACCATCCACTGTTGCCGCAGCCTAGTGGCCTAAGCCGATGCAGACCTGCCTCAGGAGACTTCAAACGCAACCGTAACAATTTGAACAAAGTGGGAATACAAATGATAACTCTGTTTTTTATGCATTGCCATTCATATGTCTCACGTCAGCCAAGTTGGACTATTATACGTATTTGTGTTTGAGAGCAGAGGAGGTCCACATTGGGTTTTCCTCAAAAATTACAGTGGACTGGATTCTACCCCTTTGTTAACGGGATGGGTTGAGTTATAATTAATGTACGTACTGCTCTCAAACCTGCTTTGTTGTCACACAGTGGTTAATTAGCATTTTGTCGCAACATGGTCTCGTTTGGAGACGCCAGGCATCTTAAACTAGCTTGCCCTACACAATTACATTTGTATTACAGGAAATATTGCGCCGAGAGCAGTTTGACCGGTCTCTCCTTTACAGTGCTATATATTGAGTTCAAGAACACTGTCTGTCCCAGCAGCACAACGGCTGGCACTTTGGACAGCCCGCCGCCTGTTCATCACGTTGACAGGTTCAGTCACAGCCAGCTCTCGGTCGCCACAAGCCTCTGGTAAAGCACAAAGGCCTGCAGCCCTGCTACAGAGCCCCGGCTCACCTGACCGCGACTCGCCGCTTTTCATTTAGGATATCTGCGGAGGCTCAACTCCACAGGGCTGCTGCCTCGCGTAGACAATGAGGGGAGTGTGGCTCACCGTAACCTTCCAGTGTATCTGTCGGAGCGGAGATTAATTGCCATGGCAGAAACAAATGATGTGTTAAGCCCGCTATTAATGCCGGAACCACGGCATGATTAATGGAATCATCTATTGTGACTAAATCAAGTTTAACAAGGCCTGTTGCATCATTTAGCGCCTACCCACGATGCCCTTTGGCTTTGTAGTGGGCTTTGAGAGGAAACATAAAGGGCCCTATGCTACTCAACACAAAAGCCCTTTCACGTTTAATTAGCCAGTGCGGACACAACCCACTTCCATAGCCAGTAAATACCTATTTGTTTTGCACCACCAATGGTAAGACACTACAGCAGAAAAACATCATGCGAAGGAAACATTTGGTTTGAGGAATACTGCTGTATCAAGTTCACAATACTAGCATTGTCTGTGTATGCCATGTCACCACAATCTAGAAATGCACACTGTAACCCTTGTTTATTTTGTTTGCTTTTTCCTAATTAAATTTTAAACCCCACCCATGCACTCACGTCAAACATGTTCAGATATATTGGCTGTAAACAAAAACAACTCTTTGCTCCAGCCCAAAAACATTTCCCTTTTATTTATTTTCTCTCACTCTGAATTTACTTCAGTGTGTGATAGGGCTGGACGACCCACTGTCCTGTACCAAGATGAATGAGGGGTCCGACTGCTTTTAATAAACCCCCAGGAGCTGTGTGCTGTTAAATAGACGTAGCAGGGCCAAAGGCTTTTTGTAATTCAGTAATGAAACTATGATTTATGTGGGCATGAGGGTTGACAGGATGAATGTATGGCTCGGTGATTTAACACCAGTTTATCAGCTAAAACCAACTCTGGATGATTCTGCGCGCTGGCCGTCTTCCTCGGGGCTTATCAGACGAGGTGACCCCCGTAGGTACAGTTGATTGTCATTACTAAGCTGTAGCATTGCTTCGCTGCTTGGTGCTCCGCATTGCAACAACATGAGGTAATGAAAATCTTTAGGGGTTAATAAAAAGCAGTGATGAAAATAAATTGAACCGATAAATAACTTTGACAGCGTCCATTTATTGTGTCCTTCTGCGTGTCTCCCTCTACGTGGATGCTTCGTCCACTTGGGGTTTTGCTTTATAAAGGGAGTTGTTTGCAGCAGCATACGGTACCATGCCATTTGCCCAAAAAACAACAACAACCCAGAATAGATTCAGAACCTTCATGGTTCATAAACAAAGCTTTCCGGTTTGGAAATGTTGAGAAAAGACCAACCAAAGTCGCGATCTCTTCCTGTGAAATGCTTTTGGTTTACTCAAAGAGCAAACCCAGAGATATACGAGCTTATTCTGCCATCACTGGATCCCTTCTCTTGAGCTGGCCCTTCGGTTTACTTTTCAGGTCTACTGATTTCAGATCAGCTTATCTATAGAGACAGGAGGAAGAAACGCACTGAGCCAAAGAAAAAAAGCTTAATGGAAGCAACTCAAAGCCAATAAAGCTTCATCATAGGGATGCATTCTAGCTCATAAGAAGAGAAAAATGGACGCAATATAACACGCAGTCACACGGCACTGCCTTTTCGTAAATGTTGGCCTTACACTTTATTGAGCTAAACAGGAGACAGGCCCAGCGGCTGAGAGCAGAACGACCCACACCCCAAATGAGTTGACACTACAAGCCTGTGACGTAACCTGTTATATTCTAATAGCTGGCCTGGCATTATCCATCGAGAAGACATGAACATACAGGTCAGCCCCTCCCATTCAGTACGCTATAACAGCTGTCACAGTGTGGTGTACTGGAGCCCCAAGGCAGACAATATAGTTAAACAACCTGTTGGAAATAAATCTAGACCCATACCAAAAGCCCTACAGTTACGTATGCAATGGCTGTGTTTCTTTTACACTCGTAGAGATACCGTACACTATAATAACGTGTTCTTATTTCCAAAGAGATGGGTGCCTCTCCATTTCTCTCCAGCATGTCCAGCATTCAATAATCCATTTGTTCCCCACAAGGTTATCAGCGAGAATCTGGCAAAAAGCTGCGGGGCAAGATAAAGTGCTGCCGAAGTAGGCCACCTTTCCTAACCCTTTCAGCACCTAGCCATTGACTCCTAGCACATGCTTGCCTCCTCTAAATACCACTTAAGCTATTACGCGTTTTCAGCCGAGCTCAGCGCGGACCTGTCGGGGCCGAGGACAGAGCGAGGGCAGTAGGAGGGACGCTTACAAAATTGCACCAGGGAACTGTCATGGTATGAGATGTAAAGTCTGTTTCCGAGAGTCTCGGGTATATGCCTTGAACTCTCCTCATCTACCGGCAGTGCAACAGTGCCTATTGCTGAATAGTACGGTGTGTTTCAATAAGTCACACGGCTGTGTATTTCTGTGTGTGTGTGTGTGTGTGTGTGTGTGTGTGTGTGAGGTCAACGTGTCATTGAATGGTATCAACACTCAAGTAACTCTAAGACAACCTTGACGGAGTCAAGCTATAAATGTAACTGACAGTTTTGCCACCAAGGACTCCGGCGCACAGCACTCCATCTTGTTTATATCTGCTGCTTCAGACATAGCCGGCACAATTCAATATCCTTTTTACTATTCAATTTGCTCCGTCAGGAGGGAATCTTTACATGTTTTCGCCCGACTCCTAATGCAGTTGTAAACTGTCGCACAGAATTAGCCATGCTTCCACTCACATGTTCCATCAGCTCCCTGACCATGCCGTTCCACTGGCCCTTGTCGTCCTGCGAGCCGTACCTCCCGTCGGGCACCAGGCGGATCTCGTAAGTGAAGCCCAGGATGTTGGCCAGTTCCTTGAGCAGGTCGATGCAGAAGCCCTCGAAGCGGTCATTGCCCACCAGCGCCCTGTCAGACTTCCTAAGCATGACATATGGCTCCTCCTGCGCACACAGAAAACGTCAAATGGATACCAGGGGTGAGGTCAGCGTTTTCTCAATTGGTCGTCGGCACACGGCGCCTAACTGAGGCAAACTGTTTCGGACCGCGCAGTTGCTGTTGCACTTAACGAGGAGTGACAGCAGACTTGACCCGAGTTTAAATATTGAGGAGCTTTTACATTGCATTTACATCATCTGGATGTCCACAGGCAAGCACAGGCTAAACAATGTGCAGTAGGGCAACAAAGGGGTAACAAAAATGCAGTAGATTATTTAAAAAGTTTTGAGAGGATGAAAACCACCCAGCCTGGCTTTTATGTCTCCCCCTCTGCTCAGCGTAACCTCCCCAGCACCACCCCTACCCCCACCCTCACGCCACCTCCCCAAAGTCAGTCGGTGCACAGGTCGATTCAGTTTATGGTCAAAGGGCCGGCAGGCTTTACAGCCTTGTAAGATCCTCTCTCGCTGCTCATAATTTGGATCGTATAAAAGCTTGATTAGGAACAGAATGCCGCAATGAACAGAACATGCCTGTGATGTTGTCTCCGTAGCTCGCTGGCAGACGGGCAAGGGGGAGCTAGCGACGCGACGCCTGCATTGACAAACAACGAGGAAGCTCAAAGGAATAACGAAGCTCAACGATTTCCTTTATTTAGCGTCTGTGCCGAGGACCCTGCCAAAAGGAAGCAAGTATCCCACTGTGCCTTTCTAAGCATGGTGGCCCATTTGTCCGTGGCCTGTAGTGCACTTTATTGCTTGCGATGGCCAGACGTACAATTCAGAAACACAGCTCATAAGCGGAGGAATTGATTCTCCATTCAAGGTGACCTCTGCTTTGTGCATCTGTGTCTTGTCAGACAATAGGTCAATCCAAGAAGAAGTAAAACAGGCAGTTAAAACACAATTTATTTAGAAACCCGTACACACCACATGGTCGGCGACAATTCTTGTGGTGGCCCAGAGACAAAAGACGGTGCATGAAGTTGTTTCTCCGTCTTCTGGTGCTGTCTGGATGCCTTGGAAAAAGGTATTACCGACCATCAACCGTTGGCAGGTCGTACGCCTGGCAACACCTCCGAGAAAATGCCATCACAGTGAGGAAGTGTTTATATCACTAATGGCGTGCCACCCTAATAGGAATCCAGCTGGACGTTACAATCAGGACAACCTTTTAAATAATGAAATAGCCAATAAATACTTGATGGCAATGAACTTCGGAAGGGAGTGGGAGTTCAGCCAGAAACTTTGTTCGAGTTGTTTAATTAACTTAGATAATACAAATGTATGCATGTTAAGTGGTGGAAAAGTCATTACCATCTGTTTCCAGCCATCCAACTCTCACTATTACCCATGGTTTTACTCAAATCAAAGCGTTTATTTTGGTTTCAGCATTGTCGTCGCAGCATGGATGTGCACGAGAGAGATCAAGGGGGGAGGTATGGCTTTATGGAGACTGTAAAGGGCAATGAAGTGGAGACAACTGATGGTAGAGAAAAACACATTAAGTGTCTTAATCTCTTTGAAGAACGTAAGTCGTTATCACTATAAAACTGTCAGACGTCTCATTCACGCATCACTGGGATCAGTTTGCTTCAATTTCATAATGCAGGGGAATAAACTACTTCACATAAGCTTTATAAGTCAATTTAAAAAGTTTATTAAGTTGTATATTTATGATTTCGAATGGCTGACTCCAGACCAGGTCACAAAATAAAGCAGCAGTTTCCTATAAGAAAATGCTTAATATTCAAATAAAAACGAGATCAACTTTCGTAAAAAAAAGCAAAACATTTTAACGGCCAGGGAACTCCAGCAGTAACTTAAGGAACTGGGAATTGACAGGAAATGTGCAATGAAACGCCTCATAATGATGTTTCTACCACGACAAACGGCATCGAAATGACACCACCTGTTCCATCCTCGTCTGCCTTTGCTCTGCAATAGAGCTGCCATCAGACAGGCACTGATTATATCCCTTCTAGACCTCACTTGGTCATAATTACAGGCTTGCGGTCTAATCCAGATATAATGACAGTTTATTGTTGTTTATAACTTGCGTGTCTGTCCAGAATAGGCCCATGGGAGGATGTTCGTTGTCAGTGTCTTCCTGATAGCTCCACAAAGGCCCTTGTAGAAGCTGCCAGCGAGAGGCACAGTTAAGTATAGACCACAGACAATCAGCAAATGAACTTGACGCTAGGGGTGGAAGCACCTGTTAATTTTCTAACATGCAATTCATCAAATGTCGAGAATCTTCCATTGTACGTTTTTTTTGTTTTGTTTGTTTTGTTTCTGTTTTACTGTCCGTGTTTCATTTTTGGATCCGGTCTTGGCCCTTCCTCTAGAGCCAATGTACAATGATACGATGTAGTTTTATATGAGATTTAATTCATCCAAAGTGACCACAGTTAAAAAACCTTTGTTATTTGATATTTGGAGACGGAGCAGATAGCAAAAATCACCGTTTCATCATTTCATCATTAGGTTTTGTGCTTTAGAAACAAACTTTGGTGAAATAAACAGGTTTGGAATATCTCAAGGACACATTCAGCCAATTAGCCGCATTTCTTTCTCAGGTAGTTAAGAGATTTACAAAAGAGTTCAAGAATGATGCATTTAATGTTAAATGCTTACACTTTTGCCAGTTAAATCTAAGAAGGAATGCTAAAGCAAACGTATTTTAATGTCTTTGATAAAAGCATAAAACAACACATGCATCCAGTGAGCTAAGACTCTACAGTGTGTGGCCCTTCTCTTCCTCCTATTGATACAGGCTGGAGATAAGAGAGGAAGGAGGACAAGTAAAGGGCAGGTGCTCTTTTGTGCTGGTCACCAAGGGGCCGGCCTACCAGAATGGTGGTAACGACCAGGGAGCGGTTGGCCAGGGAGTCTGTGATGTTCATGCCTTTCCGCTTGGGCACTTCTGTGATGTTGAGGCCGCCGGACGCACTCCACTTCCCCACCTGAGGAAGATAAAAAAGCATGTCGCTAAGTGTTCAGTTCCTTGCGGTGGCTGCTGCCGCTGACCCCTAGAATTCTCTGCCCGCCCGCCCGCTCGCCAACCTGCGCTCTGCTGCATTAAAGGGCTCTGAGATGGACCTATGGCAGCATTAGCTGATTGGCTGTATCTACGCCAGCGGGTCATGGGGTTCGGGGTTGTGGAGATGAGACATATCTGGGTGCACGTTTTAGATGGAACGGAGCATGACAGGCCATTTGACTAGATCCAATAATAGGCGCAGCTAGTCAAGAGTTTATGTTGCACGTAAACATTTTCGCACACAATGTTGACTTTCAGAAGGGGTTGGCCATATTTATAAAACAGCATAACCTAGTTTGCGAGAATGATAGGTTGCTTACAGCTTGGCAGCACCATTAATGGGTAGTATATGTTCAAAATGTAGCACCGTCTGCCACACATTTTTCTGGAGGAATCGCAGCCTATGTGTATTGCTTGTCACATGCCCACCATTGCCCTTGAACTAAGAATAGCAGTATATCTCCTGAATACAATACCTTGTAAACTGTTGAAATGAAGAACACAGCCTGGATTCTACTCCTCCCACACGACAATAACAATGCTACCACCTTCCCACTTGAAGATTCACTGGAATAGCACAGGCTAAATTCAGTCGGTAAATAGAGCAGTTGTGTGAATATTGAAATAGGGATGGATCGCATTGGGAATGTAGGAGCTTTGCTGTGATGTATGTTTGTGTGTGCATGCTCGTGCTAAAACAAATTTGATATATTTTGAAATTTATTAAAATCACACACTTTATATATTTTCATTTTTGTTGTTTTCAATGGGAAGCGTCTTTGGGTTTGGGAAGAAAAGCGCTATGCAAATAAAATGTATTATTATTATTTATTTTTTTATCTCAAATGTTTGTGTGGCTAAAATGCGTAAAGCACCCTGAAACGTAAAAGTGGAAACCAGATTTGAAGATCTGGCCACATTGTCGTGTTTCGTGCCGTTGGAGCACAAATAGCCACAACTAATTTGGAGAGAGCGCACAGCATGGGATTGCTAGTGATAGTATTAAAGGCTGTATAATTCAAAGGAAGTGATTTTCACTAAGATGAGCCAAGAGAGACAAGAACAAACAAAAGGAGCTCTACACGAGTGGAGCCCTTGGGCTAAAAAGCCCTCCATGTTGTAGTGACACACTTTGGAACACAGCGTTACCCCAAATAGTACTCTGTGGCTGTCGCTAAACATCTAGTTCTCCAAGCCGAGTTCCTCACAATAGAGACTCTCTCTTTTTCTCTCTTTCTCGCTCTCTCCTTCTCTCATTCAATCAGTTTTCTCTCTCTTCCTCACTTTCTCTCTCACAACCAACACAACATCAAATGTTCATGTGGCTGGCGCGTTCCATTTAAAGACACAGGAGCGTGCCACAGACAGCGTGAAAACACACCTGATAATGTCCTCGCCGGCTTCATCTGGAGAGTAGCATACGTTCCAATTTGCAATGCATATTACTTACAGCTTGCGTGACACACTCCGAGCCTGTTAGAGGACTCCAGGAGAGAGAGCAACGTTTAACACAAACACCTCTAAATGCCTGCCACTTTGCACGCCTGCCCATTCTTACTAATCGTACCCAATTAACTCAATTCATTAAACATGATTAGCCATAGAAGCTATTCAAAAGTTATTTACTCGAGGAGCGCTTTTGCCAGTGCGCGAATAGAGTGTCACTTTGGAAACCTTTTTTCCCATGTTTCCTGTGCAAAACCAAACCAGTATATTAAAGACCCATCCTTCATAGGCTGAAACGATTTATGCTGATCCCATGGGTGAACATTTTTATAAACTCAGATGAATACAGTTCATTACATGCTTGCATAGGGCATGCCCAGGAAAGGCAGACGCTAGTGTGACTTCAAAGTCACTTCCCGTGTAATTTTTGTGCAATTTCTGTTTCGTGTTTAGCACAGTAACACTAGGGGCAAAACCCTAAGTCCCCCCCAAAAAAATCATTGTAAATTCCCCAAGCTTTTCCTGTTCCTGATCACTCCCGTCTCAGGCGAAGCACCTCGTGCGATTACACCAGCAATCGGGGAGCGCTTGAAAAAGTCCTAATGGCACTTGTCTCCAGTGGATGCATTCATAATGTATGAGAAAGCAGGGCACACAAAATCATTACATTCCACAAGGGGTGCTCTGCCTTCCTGGCCTTCACAACGGTGTTGAAGTTCAGTACTGACTATTTTATTTGTCTCGTTTTTTGTTTTGTGGTAAGGTTAAAATGTGTTGCTACACATCATTACCACCAAACAGTATTCTGGGGCATCACCTCAAATTACCATTAGCAGAGAGTGCAATTAACACCCCAATGTGCACGGCCTAATCTAATGTGCTTTATGACCCACCAACTTATGCTTATGTGGAAACAGCCCATTTGCCTCCTTGTTAGGACGTAAATTACACAGCTAGACGTTGATAATGCGTTATATTGTTCCGTTTTATATTGCAGACAAGGAACATTATCTGGGATTCATTTCTGCGATTCTGTGCACATGGTGTAGGAGAGTGTTGCAGCATGGCACAAAGCGGTGCTGCGGCTTTACCTTCTCCAGGCCTTCCTCCTTGAGACTGACGATGTCCAAGTCAAAGTCTGTGCGCAGTCCGGTTGTCTTGTTGAAGGAGAGGCGACCAGTCAGACCCTCCCAGTGAGACTGAAAAGGCACAATATTTAAAACAAGTCAACACAAAACGTATCGTTCTCTCTCTGAGACACACAGCTGCCGAATATGACACCATCGATCTCTGGAACTTTCTGATGTGGATTTCAGCAGACTATGGAAAATATTTTGAATAATTTACAAGTAACAAAAATCGATGGCGTTTCATCAATTGTATGACGATGGATCATGAAAACACACCAAAACCTGGCGCACAAACCCATGTTCACAAAGAAAAATAAGTTGCACGCAGACTTTCTCGCCTCTACTGCACACACTACGTCTCGCAGGCAGATGTCGAGCAGTATCGCTGTCCACTCTTGCGCACATCTCAATACGAACATAGTAAACACGCTGGCTGAAGTTCCTTTTAATTACATTTTACATCCCAACGCCCCCAACAAGTTTTCCCGGCAGACCACCGTGTTAATTAAGGACCATCTCCTTCGCTTGATTCCCCATGAGGGGGAAAAACACATTATGGCCCTCTAATGCGACATCCCATCCCAAATGCACGCACACGCACACACACACACACACACACACACACACACACACACACACACACACACACACACACACACACACACACACACACACACACACACAGACACACACAGACACACACACACACACAAGCGAGAAAGCTAGTGTTCTCACTCCCTTCTACTGGCCTGGTCAAAACAGAGGGGTATCTTTTTACATTCTGCCCTCATGTAGTATGGAGTCTAAAACTGATACCTCAGTCTAGACAAGAGTTAGAATTTTATACTAGGTAGATTAGGTGCTCTATGGCTCCCCCCACTCTGCTCCCCCACAGCTTTTTGTGATGAAATAAGATCTGACTGTGTCATTTGTGATTTAAAATATTTTCTTTGTTGACAAAACTGCATGCACGGGGTGTCACCAGTCTCCTCACAAAATGGGACACAATGACTCACTTCTGGGATGTGCCATCAGTAAACAGGTTCTGAATAGAGGGAATTTAGAGAGATTAAGACTGAGACCGTCGTGTGTGTTCAGGTTTTCTTTGTGGAAGGTATTTACGAGGATATCTGTGGTTTGTAGGATAAATATCTATTCTTCAAGACCACTGTGGCTTAGTTTTATAATAGCATATGAGGCATTACAATACAACCACACGTAAACAGTACTCGGCATTCAGAATTGAAAAAGACCCCCAAAAAAATCCTTTGCAATGAAAAACAGGTGTTCCGTGCTGGGTTTTGACAACTCGTGTTTATAAACACCTCCATCCAGAAGTGGGTGAGGGTTTACCTCTTTGATGAAGCTCATGAAGCGTCCTCCAAACCTCCAGGGTTTGTGGCGATGGCACTGCAGGGAGTTGACGGTCATCAGGGGCGCGTGCTGGTAGGAGACGGACACAATGTGGACCGCGTCGTAGGTCAGAGCTGCATCTGTCTGGAATAAAGGGAGGACATTATTTCAGCTGAAGACTGGGAGAGCCTCCTCGAAGAGTGATGACCAACTAAAAGAGGAACGACTAAAAGATTAAATTACTGTTCCCCTAACATAACTGTAACTAAAATAAAACAAAACATCTACGCTAATAACTTCTTGCGAACAGACCAGAGAAGTGGCTTGCTTCCTATGCTCCACCCACCTGCTTTGTATCATTTTTACAAATATGGATATCAAGAATTCCAGTTAAGAGATACTTCAGGGTAACCTTCCTTGATGTCGGTGTCAACTACACTCTAGCTTCCAGCATTCCGGGAGCAATTAAAACCGTGTTTTACACGCACTGAGGGCACTCCTACCATCAGAAGTGAGTCCTGCATTCAAAAATAATGAGACCTGGGAGGAGAGAGTGTGGGAGTATTTGTACCTTTAGTGAAATACATTACAAGATAAACAAGCAAAAATAAAAAAGGGACTGGGATGATGAAATATTTATATTGAACAGGTAGAGAGCTCTTTATGCTCTGTTAGCTGATCTCTTATTGCACGGGATCCTAAAGGATGGCTTATACTAATATGCCAGGCAGAGCTTTGGGGTTATTGGATTTAGACGATTGCGAGTGGATTTGAGTATAATAAGCTCCCCTGAATACATTAGTATTAGTATTCGGTAAGGTGTGACCACCCTGCTCTCGAAGTCCTCGTCTGCTATCGTGGCAATGATATCCCTCAACAGTATTGTCAACATTATCCCGGCGCTAATGAGAGCATTAGCGATAGAGGCAGTAGGAACTATTAGCATCGTATGTTGATCCAATTAACAGCACCTAGGGGATATGTCACTCTCCTTCAGCCTTGCATCAGCGCCTCCAGTGCAGAACACACATTCAAAGCCCAGGGAGTGACTAAAGCATACCGTCATGATGCCCTCCAGGAGGCCCGACTCGGGCTTGGGGGGGATCTGCCTCTCCACGGACCACTTCTCCACGATGGACGCCACCTGGGGGTTGTCCACGTTGAGGATGCGGAAGCCGGTCATGTTGACGCCACAGAAGCGGTAGGGCTCCAGGTCGACCGCCATCAGGTCCTTCGCAAAGAGGGCATGCGGGGGATGAGAGGAACGGGTTCAGACGGACATACGGGGGCAAGGGGAAGGGGACGGAATAGAGTCGGATGGCTTTACTCCCCACATAGAGTTGGTGAGGGAACAAGTGGATGGTTAGAGCGGAGATGGTTGGAAGTCAAATAAAGTAGTGCGGTGGTGTAGAGAGATCAGTTGGATTTGCGAGCTCAAAAGAAAACGAGAGGTGGTGTTTGAGGCCGGGTGTGTTGTTGTCAGGGAAACAAGCTCGGTGGTGCACCATGCTTAACAAAAAGCCATTTGACTATAGACTGATATAATTAAAAAATAATTAAGCCGCTGTAAAGCTACACTGACTGAATTATGAGAGAATCATAAAAAGCAGCCTCCTTCTCTTGTAAACAAATGGCTTCTTTAAAAAAATTGATTATTGACAAAAAAAAAAGAAAAGAAAGAAAGGCAGAATCGCTTGTTGTGGACAGGACAGCTTGTCTTAAATGTGTTCCCTAAGTAAATGAGCCAGACAATATTCAGAGACAAAAAAAAAACAAATAATAAAAAAACATAAATCTGATGGAGCAAATTAATAATGCAACAGCAACAATCCCTTTGCAGCCGATAAACAAACACGCAGATTCAATCTGTGCCCGTGTAATTTCTAGGGCAGCCATTCTGGCTGGGGGTGTGAAGTCACACGCCGACACATATCGTCTGGAATGGGCTAGGGGCTGTCTGGAAAGACATTTGGAGGAACATAATAGATATTTCATTAGCACCCTGTGGGGCTACTGCTGGGGGAAGGAGAGCGTGTAAGACACACTGAAGACCAAGAGCCTCCAGATATTCATATTTCCACATCTGTTTCTGGCCACCACAAACTGCAGGGTTTGCACACCGAACGGGCTCTTCCCCGCCAGAGATCAAAGGAAGTTTTCCACTGTAGCAAATGGCATTTGTAATACTTGTATTCCATTAGACGAGGGTCCACAGCTTTGGAAGAATAAAATGCACCATGGCACATGTAATTTTTATAACTATGCCATTTGTGCATTTATGCATTCATTGGGCTTATGCCATTTGTGCAAATGAACGATGTCAGGCAATGGTACACACGTAGCAATCGCTTCGCTCAATCATTGGCTGAAAAAGGGACATTCCTGCAAGTCTTTTCAACACTTCTTTTTGACACGCGAAAATATGTACAGTAGGTATGTGTATGGAATGTTTCTATGCATGTAAAGAAAACAACAAATGGGTCCAATGCTGTGTACAATGTTGATGTGGTGACACCGCAGTATTGACAAAACTATATATTAAAGCAGATACTGTAGCGTCAAATCATTGAAAGAGGCAGCATGCATTCGCCTTGCAATAGGTCCTTAAAGATCACCATGTAGGGCCTCATGGCTGCCATTATGACAGCTTAATTTCAAAGAACAAGACGGTTATTAGCCCCTCATCCCTCTGCGGGGGCCTTTTTGGGCTTATATAAGTCCGCCTCTCCTTCACCACAGACGATGTGAGCCGAAAAGCATCACTGCACTCCATCGAAGGGGAAAGATTTGGTGCAGAGCGCCACAAAGGCAATGCGTTTTTGTATCGTTTCAGAGCGTATGGAGCCGTCATGTGTAATCTTCCTATTGGTGTGTAAATCACTGTGACAGTATATTACAGCCCCAGGGACGCCACTCTTAAGTAAAAGTTCCAGAAATATACTTCCTTTAGTGAGCATGCTCTCTTATGTGCACCAGAACAATAAAACAAAAAAGTTAGGAATCCGTCTAAAAACTCAAACCACATGAATTCGTGAGCAGTAGGTAACATGGCTGTTTGGACCGCCGGTTTCCCCATCAAAGCCTTGGGTTGGGGTGGCACCCAAACAGTGACGCGTGGCAGAGAGAGTCACGCTGCTGAGCGTGAAAGATGAGACGCGTCACGCCTGGTTCTGTGTGTCATATCACATTATCACAACAGACTGGCCAAGTCCATCAAGCCAGCTGCCTTGTTTTTCTCTGTGTGTATGTGTGTGCGTGTGTGTGTGTGTGTGTGTGTGTGTGTGTGTGTGTGTGTGTGTGTGTGTGTGTGTGTGTGTGTGTGTGTGTGTGTGTGAGTGTGTGTGTGTGTGTGTGTGTACATGTGTGTTCCCCTCCGTCTGTACGTGCTGTCGTCTCTCAGTTTGTCTCTTTGGTAAGATGCGGACAAACAGAAGGAAAGAACTCTGTAGAAAGAACCAAAGTACAAACAAACATTTGCCAGAGAAGAGGCCCCCAATCTATGGAACAGCAGCAGTAGCAATGTGCTCTGCTTTGCCTGGCTGCACAAACATATTACCAATACCTTTGGAATATGGTATTCCCCACCTCTAAATTGCATAGCTAAAGGATTCGCATAAAAAATAGTGAAAGTGAAAATATAAGTCCTGGTAGGGGCAAAAGCAATATAACCCATAAACAAAATAAAAAAAAAACTGAAAGAGCACAAATACTGCCCAAAGGCCAATGTACATTTTTTTTTATCTAAAACCCCAGTATTCTTTTTTCATGGACAATGCAAAATAAACTGTAAATACTTTGCACGGCAATCAACAACTAGAAGGGATGCAAATTGCCAGTAAGGCTATCTGCCAAAGCATTTCCGTCTCTTTCAAACTCCAAAGTGACATTTGCTATTGACGCCCAATCTGATGCATTTGTGCTGCCTCCTCAAAGACGTCTGTTGACTTTAACAGGAAGGGAAGTGTTTACAGCGGAATATTGAAGACTCCATTATGGTGCTTGTTTGTGAAACCAAAATTGATATTATGGAGCCGGTCCAAACTCCCATTGGCAATTAAACGCCGTTCATCAAAAAGCTCCAACAGCAGAGAGATGAGAACAAACAATATGCTGGATTTGCATTAACAAATGGGGTACATTACCAGAGTGGTGAAGATGTAGTGGTAGTACTCAGTCAGCATCCCCATGGTCTGAGCCTGGAGGAGAAGAGAGAGAGGAAGGAAGGGAGAGAAAAAGGAGGAGGGAAGGAGGACAGACAAGTTAACGACAAAGGTCACTCGATGGGTCACGTCTGAGGTAATTCAGGATCGATGATGCAGTCACAACAGACAATGGCGGACGGAATCAGATGCGACACTGTCTGGTGTTAGTGGCCAAAGACCCGCAAGTGGTCTTGCCTGCCATCGTTGACAAATGCAGCAAGTCGTCTTGTGGTAAAGTTACTTGCTGATTAGATTTCTGATAATGCTTTGTAAAAAAAAGAGAAGAGACAGAAGACTTTTCTATGCATTTAAACTGTCTGCAATGGCGGGTGTAACGTGACGCTCCTCTCCAGAGAGAAAGGGGCCTTCAATCAAAAGTGAGTGCTAATGGCTTCATTGTTTTCCAGACCCCCACCACTATCACCACTAGTTTCCTTCATTCTAAACCGAAATGCTCGGCGTTCCCATGGCGGCTCCACTTCCTGGTTTAATTGTGCCATCTGTTGTGGCGAATACCCAAGGTTACGCACGTAAATAAGGAGCTTTGGAAGGAAAATACACTTTCATCAACTTCAAAAACACAAGATCGTAAAATGTGCGTCACGTTCCTAACGTGGAGAGACAGGATTCATTAACTAAAGGACCTTTGGAGGAAAATAACAGTTCCTGGGTAATGGTGTTTGCTGTTCCACTGCACATACAGAAGTGCAAGCCAAACACCTGTACTTGTGTGCACTTCAGATCACGGTTGCCTTCTGTTTACCTTATTTTTTTTTCTTTGTCAACCTCATTTCCCCCTTCCGTAAAAAAACTCCATCTGTACCTTTCCCCCTGGTGGCAGAGCCACTTAAAGGAACTTGACAAAGTGCCACCGGGATGGAACCACAGCGAAGGGGGTCAGAGATTGTAAGTGCTCCCAGACTGCACCTGACAGAAGGGCTGTCTGCCCTGCCATGTTTTTCCATTTTCTCTCTTCCACCTGGAGGGGAAATGGAACCTGGCAGAGGGGCGTTGTGTTCAGGTAGGCCTGTCAGCCCCAAGAGAAGGCCAGACAGGATGCAGACGGGAGGTGGGGGAGGGGGGGGCTGGGCGGGCAGTCTCTTTGGAATGGGGCCCAGGACGATCAATGGCATATCAAGGCTCCATTATTCGCTATAAGACTGTCATCCTTTAATCTATAGGCAGTGACGCACGGTGGCTAAAATCTCATGACCAAAGTGCTGTCACAAACTTGCTTTGTAAACAACTGGCCTTCTTAAGTAGAAAACATTGAACTCTAATATGTCCGGTTCTTTTTATCGTCTTGGTTGGGCAGACGTATTTAGCAAAGAGGTAATAAGGCTCTAATGGCCTGCAGGTCGTCTTAGGTAGTTTATTAGCTGATAAACCCTTGCCCTGCTTCCGAACACTTAAAATGGAATATATGCTGTTCTGTACAGTTTTAGACTATAAACTGCGGGTTGTCTTATACAAATACTGCCACAGCATTTCCACAGATTAATTATATGTATCCAAAATGTGTCACTAAGAAATGTTATATGGCCACAGCCAGGTGAACCTGCTTATTGCACAGAAAACGTCACTTAATTATAACACAATCCCAAAACATAGCATAAAGACCCGCAAGTAGATGCCCCTCACCTGTTTGAGAATCTGCGCCGCCATTTCATGGCTGCAGTCAAAGATGATGCGGAACTCCCTGCCTCGCTTCATCTCCTTGAGGAGAGGCCTGGTGTCGGGGGAGTCCAGGGGCAGCTGGCGGATCTTCAGCCTGATGTTGTACCTGGAGGGGGCCATTATCAGCTCCTGGAGTCGAATAAGACCTGGAGGAGACAAGCAACGCAGACCTATTTTGATCTCAAAAAGGCGAATTTCATCGAATACTTGAGTAAGGAGTTTGTATCGTTGAACACAAAACGCTGCTCATACAGCACAGATCATTGTAACATTCAAGGATTTGAAGTAATATATTTTTTCATGAAATGGTCAGTCATTTTGCTAGTCTTAAGGCTACGACATTTAAAAAAGATAATAGCAAATAAATGGGATAAGCAGAAATATACAGTACAAATATTAGTTTAAAGCTGCGCAGTGCTCACCCTCACCTGTGCTATCATCATACACAACAGTCGCTGTTTTCCACTTGAGGAACTGCACCAGGTCCAGAATGGCATAGCTGAGAGAGGAGTAATCCGGGTAGAGGTTGGCGTAGAAGGTGTCCCGGTTGTCCATGGGGTGGTGTTTCCACCGCACCTGAACATGTGGAACTTCCAACGCATTGCAGATTGACTGGACGGCGTTGGACGATGAGCTATGCGACGGCCCAAATATTGCGACGACGCCTAAAGACAGTTGGTCACAGGCTAAAACAGCAAAAGGAGAACAAATGTTAATCTTAGTTGGTTAAACTCAATGGTACATACCTGACAAGGCTCTTTGGGTTTTGGGCGAATCTACGAACAGTCTGAGAATGTGTTAAGAGTCAAGCGAACGCCTTGCACATTACACACATTTTGACTCTTTTCTAAGTTCCACACACAACAAGGTTGGAACATTCTCCATGGTCTACCATGGTCCCTGATCCAGTTACCCAGCTTTTGCTACCGTCCTCAGTGACGTCAACAGTCCTCAAAGCAGCACATCAGAGATCACTCACCTTTTCTCGAGGCCTCAAAACTGTCGTAGATATTAATCCTCTGTATGTCGTACGTTAGCGTCGTGTTAGGCAACAATGTCCTGTTTCTGTTGATGTTGTTCACCGCAAATTTAAAGGCGAGCTCCTCGGCGCTGACCAGTGACACGGGACCTTCTGTTTGTTCAAAAATACCCCCTGAAAAGACAAAGGAAACAGTGGCATTAGCATTACGATCGCTAAGCACATACACGGCCGACCACAACAAAACTCCACTAAATGATTTTATCAGGTCTTTGTGCTCTAAAGATGGATGCCGCCGTGAACATAAGGCCTGACACTGCACTTTACTTCGCACACTCAGAGCCTCTCCACTCCATTTTCAAGGAATGCAGCAAAAACAAACATCTGCTTTGAAGTTTGAGGAAATAATGGAGAGCAGGAGAGTGAAGAGAGGGGGACTAAAGTAATAACTGGAGCTCAGCCTCCTTGCTCTCCATTAGGCTTTGCTTTTATTTCCCCATAAACAACACCGCTAGAGCAGATCATGTCATTTAGGCCGCCCTCTTAGGTCATCTCCCCCTCCCAACCACGAAACCTGACAAAAGAACACTGAATTAAATTATACCCCCAAATCCAGAAGGAGGTGACGGGCAGATGCGATGTACACCAGCATTTTGTACATTTACAAGAAAATAGACCTGCAGCTTGAAAGAAGAGTGTATTTGTAAAACCATATTCCGCAGAGCTTCGCAACAATACGAAATGATACGGTAAGATCTTCAGCCTAGTAGAGTTCCGATCGATCCACTCGCCCATCAATATTTTAGTGTTCTCCTGCGGAGCGCCCGGTGGCAGGGAAGGAAAGGCTGAGGCTGAGCAGCACCTGTGGCCCACTGGTGCCTCCCAGCTAGCCCCAGTGAGAGGGCCACGGGATCACAGACCACCGCTGCTCTGGGCAGAATGGGCCAGACAGTCCCAGCTCACTATTTATCACCCCGGGAGCCCTTAGGACTGTGGGATGTGATGCATAAACTGCCCTGCTAGGACACTGCATTAAAATAAATGAATCCTTTCCGTTCCACAGGCAAATCTCATTAGAGTACATTAAGTAATTGCTGGGCTATATACTAATTTGACTGTTAAGAGGATAAAATGGGCATTGCTCGGAAGCGCTTTTACAAATTTAATAAACCGGGGGAACCTGCTTCTTGAGGGAAAATCTGGGGGAATAGTTTGCATTGTGCTTTTTCAGAATCCTGCAATAAGCACAAAAGCAAGACTTAATACATCCGGCAATTCCCCACAGAATCAAGTAATGAGGAATAGGCTCCTATTTCTTCATACTGCAGAATCCACAGTAATAATCTGCGAGGGGAACAAATGTGGATCATATTTTCGTCAAAAAAGTAATCTCATTTAGAGGAAATAAACGTAATGTTACCTGTTAAAAGAGCCCAAAAAAAAAAATTAAGATGCAACCTTAAATTAAGAACCTGTTCTTGTGAACTTCAGTCGTTGTGCTTTAAATTAACATGTTGCCTATTATTAGTGTAAAACACAAAGGCCCTTAATTAGTCTCAAAGGGCCTAGCCCAATAACGAAACCACACGCTAATTGCATCTGCCAGTATTCATTATGTGGCCTTGTGTGAAAACTTTTGTAAAAGCTGCATTTAAAAGTCAAACGAGTTCACTCGTGTTCCTACAAATTCAAAGTCACAAGCAATACACTACAATAAAAGGTAAAGTTTTGCAATACACAAAATTCTTACTTTCATACTAGTTTTACAATGTAACAACTGTGTCGCCTAACAGCAAACAGTTAAATCAAAACCATAATGAGACATTTTGCTACATAGTTATACAGTCATTGCGGTGACATTGTATCACATCTGATGACTATTGTAAATCACCTTGCAACAGGTGGTGATCAGGGGCAAACAGTACAAGTACATTCTGCTTAGGACGACATTCTATCTTTTATACTCAAACTACCCGTTCCATTGGCTCTACGTAAATGTTTGTCCTGTTAGAACCATGAGCCAATATCTCTGCTTTGTCTAATTCCACCCAAGAATCCTAAAAAAACTGTCTATGCTGGAGACTGACAAAGTTCTGATATTGTTAAGAGAAAAAAAAGTGATACACTTTAAGATCCAAGTGAATCTTGGCTTAGGCAAAGTCAAGGTCCTTGGAAATGAAACAGGGAGAAAAAACGCTTGGTCCACACTGAACTTGCCTCTCTGAAGACATGCCCTCCCGTCTACCACACATTGTGCTCGTACACAGACTTCACACTGCCAGGCAGAGCCGTGCCAGGGCTCAAACAATGCCACAATCTCATTATGCTCTCGGATACACCGTAGACTCGCCCACTGCATTTCTGAGTGTTGCTCTTTCAAATGCGCTTTTCGCTGGGAGGATTCCCAATCTGTCGGCAAACAGCTTCCTTTCTCCCTGAATGTGAAATAAAAAACATGCTGTACAATAACAGCAAAAAAAAAGATGGCAGCAAACAACGGCCAATAGAAAGCTACATGTAAAATACCATGTTTGGGAAAAAGACCAATTTTAGAGACAATGTTCCTTGTTAATTACTCTCACCCGTATCCACACTGTTTTTGTCTAGTGTTTATTGTTAAGTGTTCCTGTGTCCGTTGGTTGTGTACATACTGTATCGACTGTAACACAGACATTTCTCTCATGATGTATAGTCTTATCATTTGTTCTATCTTAACGTGGAACACTTTATGAACAGCAGATATTGTTTCTGTCACACTTGGTCACCCAGCCAAGTAGCCTATTCACATTGTAATGTGCAGTCTGTATTTGCCAACAAAGTACCTATTATTGGTCTGATTTCATTCAACTAAGAATAACCATTCCTCTATAAGTCAATTAGGTGTTCCCCTCACGGCTAACATGATCTACTTAGTATGATTTTCTAAAAAGCTATTGCAAATGTTTTAAGCTTTAAGCTACAGTAATGAGGTGGTTTATTATTACAGGAGCAATTTATATTGATCTAATTTATCATTAGATATTATTATTATTATTGAGAGCAATTCAATTCAAACAAAAGAAGTGCACAAATGTAAAGACATGTACTTATTTTCCTGTATGTACACTAATTCCCATTTACACCTGATCACTTCCATTTAATTTGGGAAGTGCATAATCAAATTTGGAAAGTTGCATTCCTGAGCAGTTCCTACTCAGGCAAAATCTAAACTCACTCCTCAACGCCAGCGGATTTACCCTGCCCAATGTTTTAATGACGGTTGAAACTTTCATAAAGCATAATGTATAATCACATAAAGACAATTTGGCCTTATAATGTTTCAGTCCGTAATGAAAGGCTAGTCTAACAATGTTATTCAATCCTCTTAACGTAACGTATACTAATGTTGCTCTGAGAGGCCTTCTTATTTATTTGATACAATTAGGAATAATCATGCAGCCTTATACTGTGGAGATATCTCCTCCATCAGAGGACTGTCAGGTAACAACACATTTGTAAAATCTAATTTTATGCTCAAGTGGTTCTGCGCCTGCAATTTATCGCTTCTATCGCTCCCCCTCCTTCCTCCACCCCTCCAACCTCTCGACACATTTTCTATCCATCGCCCTCTCTCCCTAGATTTGTCTATTTCCCATCGTTTCTTGCCCTCTCTCCCTCACTAGCTCTTTCTCTATCCCTGGTCCCCACAATCTCTCTCTCTCTCTCTCTCTCTCTCTCTCTCTCTCTCTCTCTCTCTCTCTCTCTCTAGCTCTCTCTCTCTCTCTCTCTTTGTCTCCCCACTTGCTCTTCCCAGCTTAGAGGTGTTTTGATCTCATTATCATTCTCAAACATTCACACCGGATAATCTGTCGAGGCGGCAGCCGGCGCTTGGCATTGCCCGGGACACCCCGATCATGATTGGGAGGTGAGGGGGCGTGCACGCACCCGCATGCTTGCGGGGGTATGCTAAATGTATGGCGCTAACTACTTACACATGCTCCTTCTTGTCGGCAGAGAGGTCATGGCATGAATAACCTCCTTCTTTGCAATGAGAATTCCAGGACAGTCCGGTTGGGGACAAATCATTTATTAGCTAAAGCGTGTGTGTGTGTGTGTATGTGTATGTGTGTGTGTGTGTGAGTAGATGCACTCTACAGAGGGACAGAGATGCCCTTTCACACGCCACACATCCCCAGAATCACTGCACAATGCCCCGCACCCTCCCAATTCAGCGCCACTCCGTGTTGCGAGCGCCTCCCCCTTTTATAGGCCCCATTGTTATCGTGGAGGTAGATGCTGGCTTTGCCAAAGCCTCACTTCCCTGCCAGTGCAATCAAGGCCTGTGCCAGGGAGGGATGGAGAGACAATGGCCACTATCGCCAGGTGAGTGGGGTCCCAGAGCTGTGCCAACTCACCCCCACCCCACTACTCCGCCACCCGCGTCCCTCCCCTCCACGACGGCTGCCCTCCTTTGTCTGGATGCGGTGGTCGAGGAGAAGCAGGACCGCAGCTTTGGAACCGTCTCACAGCGGTACACAAAGGTGGATGGCCAGCGGGAGGGAGAGCCAGCATCTGCAGCTGGAGCAGCTTGAAAACGCAGGCAGGTGGAGGAGATAGCGGCTTGGTGTTTCTAATGTTGTTAGGGCTTATCGCGTGCATCCTGTGATTGTGTTCGTTGAGGCGTCTGCACAGCCACCTATGACCACTGTATAATAGTTGTGTAGACTGCTCTATGTAATGGCTATAAATTGTATTTCTTTTCCTAGCAGCATTTTGACCATGACCTGAACAAGCTGGATAGCTGGATAATTTAACATTCCTACCCTTGTGGCCCTGACTCAATAAAATGGTGATCGAAATGGAGTTCTGTATTTGCAATTTTGCACGTTGCTGAGTAGGAAAGTCAAATGCATTATCCAAACGTGTGGTTATAGATGAAACATCTGCAATGTAACGCGGCACACAACGACGTCAGCGAGAGATTATTTGGATGAGATGATGAAACAGAAAATCATAGGACTCAAGTTGAAACAAAATATTCCAGAACTAGATGCCTACTTATTTTATTCTATCACTTGATTGTGGTAGTGTGTGCTACCATCACACTATCTATTCCTGCAGTCAAATCAAGAACATGGCAACGCATGGATTATGCGAGAGAGGCAAAAGAAGAGACAGATGACCCCTAAAAAAGAAGCTTCTTTGTGTGTTCTAGCAGGTCCTATGGTGAATACAAGGACCCATGCAAGCCCAGGCAGATGAACACTGTAACAGCTCAGCTGCCACCACGGAAACCATGTGGCATGCCACACACACTCTCCTCCCTCATGGAGCCAAGTGCTAAAACCGCTCATTTGTCTGTGCGAGTGTAGCTCCACAATCCCGTGAACACTCGACTCTCTCGGACCAGCATTCCAGTGACACCCCCCAACTCACACACACAAAGACACTTACACACGCTCACGCTCTACCATAGCATACTATTTCCTTAAGAGCAGTGCTTAAAAAGGGCCGAGGGTCAATGCAGCGGCAGTATAGCGGGTGACTGGGACGGTTTTTATGTCCATAGTCTATACGACGGGTCAATTGGTGGCCCAAGGGTCTCTTCCTTTATTACTACCACTTGAGAAAACCTTTTAATTCTAGTGTCCTCAACCTGTTGCAAGTGATGACATATCCGGAGGGTTGACATTGCCAATATAGGCTCTCAAGGCCAGCTCACGGGGTTAGATAAGGTCTGTGGCTTGCTAAGACTTGGCATGGCTAATTGACATTGATTTTACATCTAAGCGGGCAATTAATATCTTGGATTATGTTTAGCCTCCGGATTCAGCTAAAACACTCGCACATTGATAGAGTGGCATTGTTTGTATTAGCTGGGGTTATTACAGCACTGTTTTATACCCCTTTAGGTAGTTTGCTAAATTAGAACAACGGCTCCACATCCCAGCAGTATATAAAACCCTCTGACACTGCCATTATCCTCCCCGAAATTAGTGTATTTTGCCAAAGGCGTGGGGAGGGGGGGGGGACTAAAGAAAGTTTCTTTTCACGATTGCTTGTCTTGACTTTTCTGAGAGGCCATACATACTGAGGGGTCCTGTATGGAGTGTTAAAGCACAACATGGAAAAGGGAAATTGAAACAGCCGTGTGTTATCCCCTAGTCGGCAAATCTGTCAAAATCTGTCATAAGCCAGATTCATGTTGAAGTGAATAATACAGAGGAGATATAACTGACTGTGTGCGTGTGTGTGTGTATATACAGCATATATATACAGTAAAATATATACAGTAAAATATATACAGTATATATATATATATATATATATATATATATATATATATATATATATATATATATATATATATATATATGTATATATAGACATACACAGTTTATATGTTTGTGTGTGTGTGTGTGTGTGTGTGTGTGTGTGTGTGTGTGTGTGTGTGTGTTTGTGTGTGTGTGTATTTATGGCAGGGTTTGAGACGGCTGGGTTTGTCTGTTCTCCAAGGTGCTTGCGGACAGAGCCAAATATAAAATCTGTCCCAGTTATCACGGCCTGGGCCGCACATGTGCAAAGTTAATGTAGACAAATGAGGAGGAGGTACAGGGCAGACCGTTTGGGACACCCTGGCTAGTTTCTGGGACAGGAAGCGCTCAATTGGAAATGCACTTGATTGGCTGAGTGCCTTCATATCCCCAGCTGGACAAGGACCAATCCTAAAAACATCAGCGTTCCCAGCCGAGCCATTATTCACCATCCCTGCGTCTTTATAACTTTCTGGTTAGAAAATGGAAGTGGTTTTATAGGGGTACCAGCTCGGAGTTGTGACCTATAGTGACTCGCTTCACAAAGAGCTAGTGTGTATTAACGTAATGAACCTGCCAGTGAGCCAAGGGACATCTTCTGAACTCAGTGTCCTTGAGTTACTTGAAAGGCATATCATCAATTTAATGTGTTATTATATCATTTAACACTGGTCAGCTAGCTATGGTATTTTTGATACATTAATTAAACTGAATGTATGAAAAATATTGTTCCATTCCTTTTAAATACTAGTCTTGAACATCAACACCAAGGGTATGGGAAGATCAGTATAATAAAGTGTCTGTTATCTATACTGTTAGCTCAACACATTAATGCAATGTATACAAGAGCATAACAATAGTAATAATAACCACAGTTATTCTATGTCCCTGAAAGAAAACAAATTTACTAAACTGTAAAAACTATTGTCAATTTGTCTGAATTGTCTTGGGACAAATAGCATAAGACAAACGCACATCTTTGTGTGTGTGTTGGTACACGTTGCCCGCTGAATAAACCTATGATATGAGGAACAACCGGCGCGGAGCTTACATTCTTAGTCCCTTTTCAAACACGGCTCGACTATTGTAGCTTGATAATAAAAGCCAGCTGCTTTATCAGAGCACACAAGCATAATTCCTGAGCACTTTGCACTTTGTCTTTTCAAAGCCGATTAGAGAGCCGAAGGAGACCGGGCTCTTCGTCGCAATGGCAGGATATTTACATTTCAGGGTGACGTGACCTGCATTTTAATTTTGTCTGCCGCGATTGAACATCCTGGTGTCCTAGCACTTTTCACACATGAGTGCCTAATGGCTTTGTTAGCACCCTGAGGGACTTTCCTCATTACCTGATCTGGTCAACTCTGACAGGTGCATCGAGTCTCATCACTGATCTTTGTTCCGAATGCCACGCTCCCTCGTGCCGTCAGGCTCAGTGAAATTGCAATCAAAGAAACAAGTCGCAGAGAAAACAAAGCCCCAGCTACAAAGACAGCGCTCTCCACAGAGTACGTGAATAATACTAATGAGGTCAGTGCCCTTGACAAAAAAGGTATGCTCCAACATTGAATGTCTGAATTATTATTGTATTGCTATTCAGAACATCTTTGGACAAGGACCAAAAACACCATTAGGCCACATTATACAAATACATTCAGGATCTTTTTCGTTACACATTCGGTGATAAAAATCCATGGCAATGCTTTCGAAAACATGATTCAAAATGTGATCTGTTGTCATATATTAAAATGTCTCCAATCATATCATGTTGACAATCAATGCTTTGTCATTGACACCATGAAGCTATAGCAATCATATGTTAATACTGTTTGTCGGAATGTTTCAGGCTGTGCATCAATATATTTAGAATTTTAAAATACTGTATCATTTCAAATACATTAATGTGATGTATTAATTCGAAGAATCCTATTCCATTTGACTTAAACTACCCCTGCACATATGTCCTTTTTGCCCCTATAAGCCAAATTACCCTTGATCCTCTTAAGTAACTCAAAAAGAGATATATCAATTGATATGTGTTCTTCTGCAGTAACTAATGAAGAAATTAACCAAATAAAAGCTGATCTTCAGCAGAAACTCACAAAAAGAATAATAAGCCATATGATCAAAGACAATTTTTACATTCTTGCCCAAAATACCCTACCCTGTTTCGGTGTGGGTGAGAGTTTGTATTTGTTTCTGTATGACAGCCATTCCCTTTCATGCCTTCCAAACATGTCTACCCAACTGCATTCCTTGTTTTCGCATGCCAAATCCTCCACCCTTTTTCGGCTGAAGGCACGGTCACGCTCATTGCACAGCATGAATCGCTGGACCTGTTCTCCCTGATCCCTGACATGAACACGGAACCCTTCTGGAGGCAACTGGATGTGAAACCCTGACAACCAAAAAGGCTTTTCAGGGGTGAGAAACACCATCATGAGTCGACCCCCTCGTTCTGCTTAATAGCAATGTTTCTAAAGTGGGAACTATAAAAATGTAAATAGAACAATAACAGTATGGGGTGGAAGCTACCCATGATGTGTTCATATTTCTCATATTTACTTTACACTGGCTTTCATGAGAGACAACTACCTACTTATAGATAGACCACCTATAAGTCAAATGCACATTGGAAGGTAAGTTGACATCAAATCTCATATTTGGGACCGTTATAGGTATGTAAATATGGCAAGTGAAAACTGCTACTACTGTGTGGAAACCTTTGACCTTGACAGCATTGAGAACTAAATGGACAGTTTTCAAATTAAACTGACTACTAAGGTATACATTTCAATTTCAAGTCTGTAGAATGCAAAAGAACAATCTGTTTCAAGCAATCTGTGGCGACGGTGTTATCTACACCCCTTACACTCTTCCATCCAAGATTCACCAGGAACTGTACCACCCACTAGTCTCCTTCCTGTGCAGTCCCTGATGCTTTTTCTCTGCGCAGCGCTAATACTATTGATGGCAGGCTGAGGAAGAAAATGAAAATCCCCTGCTACAACAGTGTTTTGGCTGCTTAGCATTTGTGGGAATACACAGCGCTGGCATTACAGGAGCAGATTATTTGTTTTGAATGAGAGGCAATTCAATACGTAGGGGTCCGGGGGGAATGGGTAAAATGTGTTCCTAGTGCAAAACAAGAGGCCAAGCGTGGCATTTGAGAAATCAGTCGAGAAAGGAGAGAGCGACCTCCGTGCTGAATTGAATATTAACAACCACGACAAAGCCCCCAAACTCCAAAGCCTGGAAGCTGACAAGTTCATTACCACCACAAAAATGGCTTTGCTTTTGAAATGTGTTTCTTGTGAAAGTGTAGTATTAAACCTTTCAACAATAACTGCACAAACGGCAACTCTGTGCTGCTGCCCCCCCCCCCCAATCCCCCCACCCGCAGCACTGTGCCGTTGTGTCAACTAGAGATCATAGTTCTTGAGTTAATCAACTTTATTTTCCCCCTATTCACAGTTAGCCTTTTCCGATAATACTGCAGCTGTTGTACATCAAACCAGCAAAGTTGTTTGTTGAATTCCGTAGCTAATGCTGAGTCTTCTGAGTCCCCTAAGCACCCACAGTGCATTCTGATGAGAGATGGTGCTGTGGCAGATCAGGCAAATCTTATTTATGGACTTTAGCTACCACAAGGAACTCCATGGGGATTCCTTTAAAAGGTGGGGGCCTGGTACTGGGTTACTGGGTCGTAATGTGGGAGTTAGGTGCCACTGGAACAGACTTCTGGGACTGAGAAGGACCTAATTGTTTTCCCTGCAGGCCTGATAGATTAAAGTCTAGGATATCTACCGGGGGGGGGGGGGGGGGGGGGCAACCACAAGCAAATTGACATGGGCAATCTCAAGAATACTTGTGGGGTCAAGAGACCAAGGCAAGCTTAATGCTCGGTCACGACAGATACAGAAAAAGGGGCAGAGAAAGAGAGCGAGAGAGAATGCTCAAGACGAAACAGCTGCAATACGCTTGCCTCTTTAAGGACTGCGCCAGTTCAGTTACAGTCCCTCAAATGACAGTCCTTGAGACTACAAGGGCCAAGATATCAGCGAGCCATCGAGAGGCCATAGCGTGAAGGACTTGCCGCGGAGTCCAGAGACTAGACCACCCATGTGTACAATTTTTCAACCTCTTAATCACCTTTACAGTTTGTTGCTCAGGACAAAGGACAGACCACTAAATCATATTTCCTGTCCAGAGGAATCAGCTTATGACTCATTAGATGTGACGTGTTCCGCTTCCGATACTGTCATAGGCTGTTAACAATTAATTAAGAGGCTGAATGACTACGCAATCATAACTCGCTCCATTGAGGAGGTGACATCTCTTATTTATTTATGTAACCTAGATTCAACAGGGGGACAGTCAGCTGAGATCAAGTCATCACCGTTGTGTCGTTTCACTTGTGTGAGCGTGGCGGGGGAAGATATTCTGATCATACATTAAAAACGCACTATTCATCCTCATAACTAATTTGCCATGAGAAGTAAGTGACCGAATTATTATTCTGGTAATATTTCAACATGAACTAATCGTTGTTCATTGTGACAAGGAGAATTTAGAAATGTCTTGCTAGGTAATTTGGAAAGAATAGTTTCCCTTTTCAGCTGTAGCCCCCTGCATTTCAGCACCACAGTGCTGCTCTTTGTCAGGACTATTCCAGGTTGAGCTAGCTCAGTAGGACTGTATTCTACCTTGGGGTGACCCACATTTAGCACAAAACACCTGCGTGACACTTACAATAAGGTTAAAAAAACAAATTGCTGTTACCTGTTTTTAGATTGCACTTGAAGAACCAATAAATCCCAGAAAGTCCTTCAGTCAGTATCAAGTTGTACCTTACATTTTGAATTATATTTGCTAGACTCACCATTAAACTCATGATTATAAGTGCAGACAGAAAGAAGGTATTTTTTCATTAGAATGGCCTCACAGAAAATGAACTAAATTGGGGGAAAGCATTTCGTTGTTAGAGCTTAATTGAAAAGCAACCTCAATATAATGAACTGCAGTTGCTACTCAGACATTCATTACAGGGTCGAGGTCAACTTGCCCTGAGACAGGTTAAAAAAAATGAAAAATTTATCAATGAGAACATCAGATGGAGGGGCTCTTTAAGAGGCTCTCCCCAACCTGTGACCAAATGTAATTCCGTGGCCCAACTAAGGAAGCACAGGACACTCTTTACTCTCCGCACATGCAGGGGGACTACAAACATTGACAAGCCTGTTCAGCAAACAGGATGCAGAACGCACATAAACAGTGGTTCTAACAGCCCCACAGCTGACATGGCACGGCCCTGATGTCCTTTAAAACCCCCAAAAAACAACACTGGAGTCCCACACTCCCTATATGGAGGGTGGGCATCGTGCTACGAAATGTTAAGACAGTAGTAAACCTGGTTAACAGAGGGGTGATACAAGCCACTATGTGCCGTAACAGAAGCACATCCTTTTTTAACTCACACCTGCTGTCTACCTGTCAAAAGCCTCCTCTCTGTACTCCCCTCACGAACCCCCCCGCCCCCCTCCCTACCCCTTCTGTTCCACCCTCCCCTCCCTCCCAGTCAAGCTGATTCACAATCGCAGGCCCCCTATTGCGCTTTGTCAGATGCCAGCCTCAGACATAGCGCACCACTGCGCTGGAGTCTCTGGAGCTAGCTGTCACTTATTTTATTTTTTCCCTGGTACTTTTCATGAGAAGGAGAGAAAAAAAAGAAGAGGGAAAATGACGAAAAGAGACGACCGCAGTTTCAGCCAGCGCAAGAAATCGTTAGGACTTACACATGTTTGGGGACTTGTAACGTTAATGTCTAAAAGTGGGGGTGTAGACTTGGGGAAGGCTAAGGGCTGAAGAAGTGGGCCCAAAGGGCTAGAATATCTACACACGCACAGAGTCGACCTCCAGGCCCCTTGTTTCCTCTCCATCCTACTCTCGCTCTCCCTCACTCCCTACATCCCCAACGCCCCAGGTGATGCCTGGTGATGCCTGGTGCATTGAGCTGAGCTAATCTGTTTTCTGCATCGGCGCCTTGCAACAAGTCCACTCTTTTTTTATAGTTTTCCGCCCAACAGAGTCCCGTATGAGGGCACGTGGTACACCAGCACAGCACACACCATGTAGACACACCGGGTATGAGAGTGTACAACTGGCACGCACAGGCAGATAGACACACCGTAGCATGTTTGCTACAAGTCAAGACTAAAATATCCTCAACATATCCATCACAGAATAAATATGTGTTCACTTAGCCAACAAACTAGAAACAACTTAAATGTCTTAAATACTGTATATATATATATACTGTATATGCACATATATACAAGTTGCACAGTTATTCTAAGACTTGATATGTTCTCCCCTTCTCTTGGGTGTGAAGCTATTGTTTACAGTCTCTTCTTCTCACAATAAACTAAAGCGGGTAGCAGGAGGGATCAGTCCGCGTGGCCACAACGTGCTACCATCTCCTCTCTCCATCTGTCTGAACCCTCTTCCGGGGACTAATTATCTTAATCCCTTGAATCCAGGATGCAGGCTGGTGGCACACGCTCGTGTCCCAGGACGCTAGCATTTCGCCTCCCAGTTAAATGTGGAAATTAATTACCGCCCGCCCTGCTACCAGTGGGTAGATGGAGAGGAGAAGCAGCCGCACACAGGCCAGTAGAGCAGGTGTGGGAGGTTCCCGGGGCTGCCTCTCTGGAGACCTGGTGTGGGGGCCAGAGCATGCAATGGAGCTCTGCTGGTGACACTAAGACTCCACGGATTATAGTGGTCATTGAACAGGCTCAATTAAGATACACGCTTTATATGGTCTTTGTATTTTATTTTTATGATGTTGAAATGTAAATGGATAAAAAATGAGCTGATAATAACGTTAATTTAGAGAGTAGTCTTTGGTTTGGCCACATTCAAACGAATCTCTGCAGGGTAAGATGAGATCATACTTGTAATGTATGGTCTGGTGTTTAGAATTCCTTAATGAGTATACAGTAATCATCCAGATCCTCTGCCGGCTAATATTATCCACAAAATTAGATAGTGTGCATTTCTTAACAATATGGCAACAGTTCTGCCTAGAGCCATCGTTAATTTGTTAAAGATCAGATAATAGCTACTTTAAAAAGAAATATATTCTAGAGGATGTGCTCATTGCTATGCGCATGCATAAAAAGAAAAAAAAAGGAGGAGCCTGGAACTTGTCCACATAGGCACTTTAAAATTTTAGTAGTAGGCCAAATATTTTGGGAGTAAGTTTACGTAGGTGCTAATCAAGGTCTATATGCTATGCTATTGTTGCATATATATACACGGGTGAAGTTGTAGGCGTGTGCATGTATATATTTGCATAAACCAAGTGTTTACTTTGCCTTACTACAGTACCTAAATTATCCATACTTAGCAATGTATTAATGTGGTGATATAGTTTACTGTAATAATGTTAAAGTGTGAACTAGTATTCCACCACAAAATCAATGATATCATTACTTAATCTCTATTATTGGTTGGGAGCCCAAGTAGACCTCTTCTTTAGTGCAAAGAAAACCAGGAAAAGTTTACATTAATATTCGAGTTTTAAAATATTGAATGTATTCAGAAGGGTGAGTTTTGTTCCACGTCTCTGCTTGATCAAGCCAAGTGAAAAAAGCAGGGATAAGCTGTTTCTTACATACCCGGGCTCAGATGAGTATGTAAATGCAATTTCTCCCTTGCTACTGTATATTGAGTATACAGTGCATTCAGAAAGCCTTCAGACCCCTTCAGTTTTTCCATATTTTGTTATGTTACAGCCTTATTCAAACATTGATCAAATACATTTTTCTTCTCATCAGTCTAGAGACAATTCCCCTTAATAAGAAAGCAAAAAATGGGTTCGTAGAAATGTATTAAAAATAAAAAAGCATTTACATTAGTATTCAGACCCTTTACTCAGTACCTTGTTGAGGTACCTTTTGCAGCAATTACAGCCTCAAGTCTTCTTGGGTATGACACTAAGAGCTTGGCACACCTGTCTTTGAGGAATTTCTTCCATTCTTCTCTTTTCATCTTTCCCTTACTCTTGAGTCCTGACTAGTCTCCCAGTTCCTGCAGCTAAAAAACATCCCCACAGCACGATGCTGCCACCACTATGCTTCACTGTAGGGATGGTAATGGCCAGGTGATGAGCGAAGCCTGGTTTCCTCCAGATGTGAAGCTTAGCATTCAGGCCAAAGAGTTCAATCTTGGTCTCGTCAGACTGCTCTGACATACACTGTGAACTGTGGAACCTTACACAGACATGTGTGTGCCTTTCCGAATCATGTCCTATCAATTTTCCAGGTGGACTCCAATCAAGTTGTAGAGACATCTCAAGGATGATCAATGGAAACAGGATGCAACAGAGCTCAACTTTGAGTGTCATAGCAAAGGGTCTGAATACCTATGTAAATGTGATATTCTTTTATTATTATTTGCACACACCTCTACAACCCTGTTTTCACTTTGTTACTATGGAGTATTGTGCATAGATGGATGAGGGAAAAATGAACTTCCATCCATTTTAGAATAAGGCTCTACCGTGACAACATTTGGGAAAAATGAAGGCGTCTGAATACTTTCTGAATGCACAATAAGCATGGCTTAATGTTTCTAAAGCTTAGCCAAAACGAATCAATACTAAATGAATGTGTACAGATTAGCAGCCGCACACACTAACAGATATAATTTCACCTCCAGGGTTGCTCTGCTCATGATAAACACAAGCACATAATAGTGGACTTATCTTTTGGCACAGATGATTAAAAGGCATATTTAAGCAGAAGTTAGTTTCATCATGGCAATGGTTCGAGTACGTGTGCCTGCAAGATTGCTGTGCACTGAACACATGCCCTGTACTGAGTTTTGGTATCAGCGCAGGGAGGGAGGGCCCTTAGCATCTTGCCCAAAATTCTGATATAGATATAGATTTTACAAGTTTTCAGATACATTTTTGCGGTTCCGTTCAACACACAGCAAGAGCTGTCTTTCAGCTGACAGCCCTCGGCTCCCTCTAGGAGCTCTACTGGCGTGCCATTTCTGTCATCTGTCACATGCAGCCAAATCCAATAAGAAAGTAACGCAAGAGGGCATTTTCTCCATGGACAGGACTAACCTCTGGCCATGAACCCTACTGTCAAGAGATCTGTCCTGAAACAACACAACATGCCTCCAAGTTGGAATCCACATATTACACCGTGCCCCACACCGCACACTGTGTGACCCACAATGTCATACAGCACTAGACTGGCTTAGGTCCATGGAGGGATGGGGGTTGTGAGCATGGCGATAAGGAGACCTCATGGCATGGAAAAGGAAGGGAGAGGGGAAAACCACTTTATTTTGAACAGAAAAGAAAAGCTATGAATTACGTATATGCATATGTACATTTTTGTGTGACTAATATAACTTTGCCTCAGAAAAACAAAACCGCTTTATATGTCTTACATAAATAGGACTTGATAAAGAACCAAAAATGTTTTCTTAAAGTTTTAGTTTTCACATAAATAAATCAGTGTTGACCGTAAAGTAATACAGTCTGGTAATTAGTACTGAGTAATGCATGCACCTGAAATGCATTTTATTGTTGTTATTTTTTTTAGTTCTTTTCATATGCCCTTAAATGACAAAAGAAAACATGATTTATTGTACAACCCCTTGAACATTGAAATTCAAATTTCACAGCCATAAATGAAAGGTTGCTGTAACTCCTGGCACACTGTTCTGCTCCCGGACCCTCTAATCAGAGAATATCGTGATGTGCCGTAACTGAATGAAACGCCATCAGACAGAGTGAAGTGAGGAGTAGAATTTGGTGGCGGGGAAATTGCATTTGCATTTCAAGAGGTCAAAGGCTGCTAATTCCCCGCGGTGGAAATAAATAACATGTTTCAAATATATATTGAAAGCATGCGCAAACATCCGTGCTGGAAATACATTGTAGTATAAGTGAATGGAACAGGTTGAAGTGGTGTTGATGCCTCCCTTTGTTAAATCAAAAAGAGCCTCATGCAACCCCTCCATGTGTGTCCTTTGGCCTTGTGTGTGAGAGACTGACAGGAAGTACATCTTATTTGACGCAACGTGGGGCCAACCTGTGCCCCAGATGGGTAATGGAGGTCAGCTCTGACCAGGTTGCCAAGGAGATAATCAAATAACCCAGTGTTGAAAATAATAGTTGGTGTCAGTGGTGTCATGTCTGTTGTACAACCAGAAGGGCTTCTTTCACAATGGGATTAGACAATGTCTTAGTCTTTTTTTTTGCATTATGTCTATTGAATTAAATCTAATACGCTTTACAGATTATATTTCTTTTGAATATGTACTAATTAGGCACATTAATAATTGGTTAAGTTTTACAATAGGTCACTTCATGAAAAAACCCAATTAACAAAACAAATGCAAAACTCTTAATTGGATCATGCAGGTAAATGTTGGCCTTCAAACCAAAGGGGCAGTAGTGAAACACGTCTATTTTCTTTATGTGACTAATTATATTTACTAATGTCAAGCTAATGATAATTCACAGCTTCAAACTGTAAAACTGGCTTGCAGCTAGTACTGCAAACCCACCACAATTACGGAAATAGAATGGAATGGAAAATACATCCACTCTATTTACTTCATCGGCGTTGGTTTGTAGTAAGTGCATAAAAAACAAAATAAAATTATAAAAGAAATTCAACCTTGAAACTAGGAAACAGTAGATACCTTTATTAAACTATGGTATACAAGCTTGATGATGACTTCAAGATGCCTTCTAATTCTCTGCGGTGAGCGCTCCCTGATTAGGCCTATACGTAAATGTATTGAAAATCATCTCTTACAGATTACTTTCACATTATCCACAACTTACCCTGCGCCAATCACATCAACAGACACTTCCAGACCCTTCTTTAACACAGCCAACTGTGAAGCAGCACCTATACCTCGCGATAGAAGACTTTTGGTTTGGGCCTATCTACAGCATACTCTGCTTGAAATGGGATTTCTGGAGCCATGCAGGCGATCAGATTTTGCCTCTCTGAAATAATTTCTCCATAGCGTAGCTTTGTGATGCCTCTCCTAGCACGCAACAATTTAGAGGCCCATTAAATCATATGCGCCCGATATTTTGGGTAGGTGACCTCATCTTGAACAAATCACAATATGAATGACAGGTGGAGCTATTGGTATCTGCGGCCGAGCTAGCCCCCACCTCCCTCCCGTCGCTCTATCCATCTATCTCTCACTTTGTCCACCTGTCTCTCCCTCCACTCCTGTAACGATCCATCTTCATATCAATCCATCTCTCCCTCGGTCTGCCCGTTCCTCCATCTATGCGGCTCGTGCCTGCCTTGATTACGGCGCTGTACGCGTCATATGAAATGTGTACAGCGTCGTTATGAGACTGCCCCATTAGAGCCTTTTCACTATGACTCAGGTAACGGTAAGGATTACAGAGAACACAAATGCAATATGCATACGGGGAAATGTTGATGAGTGCCTGCTTTGATCCATATCACGGTCGAATTGAGTCACAATAGAGAACAAAATAAAAGTGCAGTCTCTAGTTTATTGGCCTTGGGAGATGATGGAAACGTCTAACAGCCTCAATGGCAAACATTTTGTCCACCCAATATTCGCAAAATTTTTCCTGCTTTAAGAGGAAATATGAGGAATAATGAGAAGCATGACAAAGGACACAGCGTCTCAGAAATGTTCCACATAAAAAGCTTACATTTAAGATTCATGGAAGGTCTAACATTATGGTGGCCAAAGAGCTGCAGATGTCACCTGAATAACCTTACGAATTGAAAGCTTTTAATACACATGAACCTTTAATTCCACATTTGGTGTTGACAGGAGAGAATATAAATAGTATATGTTTATTGATATTTTACTTCTGAGGGGTATGTGTTAGGCTGTAGAATGTACCTTATATTTACTGTACAAATACAAATCATTGGCATCAAAGGTTCAAACAGGTTTGTGAAACACATCGGATTTTTCACTGTATTGGACATTAAATACGGAAGTTGTCTACCTTGAATCTCTGCATGATGTGCCTTTGTTCAATAAATGTCTGTAGGATAAAGATGGTCAAGTTCATTGATATAAATATAGTGACTTAAGTTGCATGACAGAAGGGTCTGTGTGTACACAATGTAGATGTGAAGGATTGAGCCATAAACAAAGACATTATCAGCTAGACACATATGCGGTTCTATTCTGAAATGAATGACGAGGCTCCCCTGGCTTTGCCAGTAGAAACATGGCAGACAGTGTCTGACCTCCAGGCACGCTAGCAGGCTAATGATACGTTAATGTGTCCCATTATGCCCGATTTGCCAGGAGGGGATTTTCTTTGTTGAGCATCAGGCTGCGGGAAAATTTTAGATGGGTATAATGATGCCCGCCTTTCTTCCGGCTTCATAAAAGATACAGGGCTGTCCTGCTGAGAGTCATTAGGAGGGCCATTTGTGCCGTGCCTTTCTTAGTCCCACACCTTTTTATGGTCACATCGCTCGGAAGTGCTTTGAAGTGAGCAACAAGAAGACTCTTGTTGAAAAAAGTCTGGGCACATCTGTCCACCGAAGGAACTATTGAGCTCTCAACGTTTAACCATGTATGCCTCGTAAAATGACCACTTATGCATTTAAAAGTGAGAACTCTTTGAAAAATCCCTTTGAAATAAAATGGGGGGGTAGGGGGGACTGTAATGGTAGGTAAGGGTAGAGGGAGGACAATGTCGTAGTGGCCTGCATTTGGAGGGCGTGACTCAAGCCAGCAAAGAGAGCAAAGAAAAATCGCTTTGGCACACATCTGTCTACCGAAGGAACTCCTGAGCTCTTTTAACGTTTAACCATGTAGGCCTCGTAAAATGACCGGTTAATGCTTTTAAAGAGTGAGAACTCTTTGAATTAAAAAGAAGGGGGGAATGGAAACTGTAATGGTAGAAAAGGGTGGAGGGATGACAATGGCGTAGTGGCCTGCATTTGGAGGGCATGACACATGAATTAGCACGGTGTGCTGCAGGCGGATAGTGAGAATCACACACTGCTCTCTGCCGCCTCTCTTTTGCCTCACTATTACCATTCTGTGGACAAATTGAATCCACGGCTAATTTAAATTCCAACACTGGATAACCTGTTATTTATTCATTGCTTTTCTCTACCCAACATACCATTAAATCTAATAATTTGTTTTCAATACAGGGGTGGCCTGCAACTGTGAGCGGTCTAGCTATTTCAGGCCAATCCCAAGCTTCTGGCTCCCAATAGGAGGAATACACAGAGCCATGGTCTTTACTCCAGATACAATAAGATTACAAAAAAAGGAGGGCTGGGTATGGGTGATTAACATTTAACGCCATATTTGGACATTCCGTCTGATCTTCAGAGAGGTTGACCCTTCTCCCGAGCTGTGGTTAGAGGCTTGGTGCAGTTTCCCACTGACGGGTAATTACTCCATTACAGGGATACAACTGAAATGTGCCCACTGTTAACAATCTCCTTGCCCTCTCATATTAAGCTGTCTGCTATGCTTGACAAGAAGATTATGAATCGGCTCCGTGGTTGAAATTGTGCCCTTGCAGGCCCTAGGACTTAGCACTGGAGTTCATATTATTTAGTTTTTCTTTTCTTTTAGGAACAACAAACAGGATTTTATTAATATAGGTAGGACGTTTTTTATTCTTCAAGTCATATATTTGTCATGTATACTTTTTAACTTGGATTTATTTTTCCAAATAATTTTGAACCTGTCCAATCATAGTGTAGTTGTTTTGATCTTTTGGCTTTTTCGCTATCTAGCTAACATTACTCTCTTCCTCTGGACTCTTCTTCATGACCTTTAGGGTGGCCATTTCCATAACACCAAATAAGAAGACACTTTGCACTTATATTGAAAAAAATAGCTCTATTCCCTGTATTTCCATTTCTTATGAAATTGTTAACAAAATATTAGTGTACTCAGCCCATAGTTTAATGTCTATTTGCTATACGTCTATAATTTCCTGGCTACTTCCAATAGCTAATTTGGTTATAACCAATTAAATAAAAGATATTATATTAACCCCAAAGTATCGCTGCTAAACAATGGGCATGATCTCCAAACTCCACCCAAGTGGAGATAAGTGGCCCGAAGCGACGTTTGTGGCCGACGCCTGCTGCCACTAGAACAGCTGAAAGCAGCTTCCTCCGACCACAACATTGTTTGAGAGACAAGATGCCTCCTTCAAAAAGGCCTAACCCTTAATCAGCCAACCCTGTATGAATAAGTCAATGAACGAAATTAAATAAGAATGAAACGATGGCTTCTGCCAAGCAGGGCTGAGGTGTGTTTAATGTGTGCACCTCATTTTCCTTTATGTGATACATTTATGGGAACACACTGTTAACAAGTGAATGTGTGTGGCCTGGTGCGGTGGTTTTGGCAAGTGAAAAGCATACTCTCATAATACTACCACAGAAGAATCAATACACAGAGAACCTCCTAAATGTGATACATTCTGTGGTTTTTCCATGAGTACCGCTTGTACACTGTCTGAGGGACTAAATGTGGAGGAGAGTTTTACCTTGTGTAAGAGTCAGTAGGGATATCTAGGAAATCCGGGAAGGTTTGACGTTCTTATCTCTCACACTAGGCTTCATAAAAAAAGTAAAATGACTACTGTATCCAATCCTAATGTTGTCCTTAGTTTTTTACCACAGTTCTTTTTGCTTCAGCAAGTTATCATTGGAATGATATGAATTTTGATCACTATTCCCTTTTAAGGAGGGCATTTACAGTATATTTTACAAGGCCATTACTCTCCTGAAGCCATTTCTTTGCTCTATTGACTTCAGAAATGTAGATATTGTGGTACTCTTTGTACAAGAGAAAAATGATGGGTCTCTAGCACTAAGTTATTCAATTGAATCGCTTGAATCACAAGATAATATAAATTGTTGAATTAGTACAGCTTAACTTAAAAGTTCGCTGATAAATTGTGATTTATTGATAGCACATATTAGTCATTAACAGGTAACCATAGTAGTGTGTCATTGCTCGTAGCCTTGATTCAGGAGGAAAAGTCAAATGGCTGCTATAAATCTCCAATTCTCCTTCACATTAAAACAACCTGGAACATAATTCTTGTCCGTTCATTAAACTCTGGCACATGTTAATTACCATGTACCAACAGCCACTCCTGCAAATGTATATGTCGTTCACACTTTTTACAATATAACTACTTAGAACTAAAAAGGAATAAAATAGTGAAAGGCACACACATTCTTACAGGCAGCCAGATAAGGCTTTTCAACAAAATGAAACACTTTGTTTGGAATTGTATGTGTATCCATCTCCTGCAGGGGGATATTATCACATACATGTGAAGCTCCACAAAATCAAGCCTGTTATTCAAGCCACACAGAAAGAACGTGCTAATGACAGTGGCCCCTGTAATATAAATTTAAACAGACTGTATTCTGTGTGTAAGGATAAAACGTGCACCGTTTTGATGTTTTTTTTATCATGCATAAACAGGTCTTACAAATTATACTTGCATATACGTTGGTAGCATGTACAGTAATGTAAGAAGTTTGTGTTTGGCTGTGGAAAATACATGTTGTTTATGGTATGTATAAATATGTTACAGGTTCTGTGGACTCAGGTCAGAAGGTCCTGCAGAATGACCTTCCGTGATGTGTTATGACTTTATGGCAGCTGCTCCTTTAACCTTCAGCATGACAAATTACAAGCGGCTGAATTGCTAGTTCTAGTGGTATGGTAGCAGCAAGCATGTTCAGAATTGTTTTTCTACTCTATGTGTTAGGTCAGCAACTTAGCGGACAAATAGTGTATGGGGGGGTATAGTGAAATGTCACCTTATCACGTCGTAAGCCCAGTGTAAAGAAATAGCATTTTCATAGCTCAATTGGCAGAGAGAGAGAGAGAGAGAGAGAGAGAGGGAGAGACATGGGAAACATAGAAACTACTACCCTGTGAGAGACAAAAGCTAAATAACATGAGTGCCCCAGCCAGGCCTGGGATTGGTACTGTAGAACTATAGAGAAAGCACCAGTAAATAGTAAGGCCCTACAGGTTCTTGCAGATGCACAAACAAAGTAATGAGATGAGCCAACATGCTATTTCCCCTCTGATCACCACCCTCTTACCAGGCCCTTGACCAAACATACCATTTCCCTACCAGCCCTCAATCCAGACTGTTAGACGAAGAACAATCTTCATCACTCCTTAGCGTAACAAAAGGTGCAATGTTACAACAAGCCAATCATCTGCGACAGCACTTCTCATGTAAATCAGTATGTAGGGATAATGAAAGGGAGGAAGAAATGAATGCATTTCTTCATACCGTCCTCCTCTGGCCGGATCCTATCCCTAAGCCCCATGATACAGTGTGCACTGTTTTACATCACAAGTGCCATGACACTATAATCTTTGGCCGCGCAGCAAACAGTGGGGACAGAGCAATGAATTTGAACAGAGTGACTCGTGAGGTGGACCCTCTGTCTCGAGAAAGGGGAAAAATGACTGGCACGGTAATGGGTGAGCAAAAATAACACCACCCAAGATGTTACGATTGGATTTCAACAAAAAACACAGTACATATCTATTCAAACGTTTAGGTCAAAGTATAAGGTTTCCTGGTGTGAGTGATTTCCTACACAGCATGACAAGATGCCCAGGCGCACTTTGTGCCTGGTTGTGAATTAGCCCATGGCCACACAGTCGCCACCCTTTCATGAAAAGTGAAGATAAAAGCTAGTGGCCCCTTAAAAGAGATTGGACCGCCTTCTCTTGATGTGCGCAAAGTCATTTTGGACTAAATCAAGGTCGTCCTTTGTGCCTCAAAGTGGCATTACTAGTTGCGGCCAGTGAGAGGCGTGTGAGAGCGCTGACAGCGGGGTGGTGTCATCTTGTGAGTCCTGTCGCAGCTGAGTGAGGGCAGCTGCTGGACTTGGTGACTGGAGGTCAGCCCAGGTACCTGGTGACTGGACGAGCCTGACGCGTGCCGGTGGCCAAGACAGACGGCTGGACCCTGACTGAAGGCAGAAGGATAGACAGCGGGGGAGCAGAGAGGACGGTCCGGCCAGGAGAAGGAGACTGGCGCTGGCTACGCAGCTGTGCTCCACAGCTCAGTCTGGTGGAGGCGACCGCATGACTTAGCGTGACAGAACTAGAATGACTAAAGACCTACATTAAAGTCTACCGTGTTCCTTGAACTCCTCACCAAGAAAAGGCTTAAATAAATGTGTTCCTGACTTACAAACCTAAGAGCAATAATTGCCTCAGAAGCAGTAAAGTCCCCGCCAACTGAAAAATGAATGGAGTCTGTGATTAGATGAAATGCCGTTCTCGAGTGGCTCCCCTAAAGGAACAACGTGAACAAACAACCTGTGCCAGAACTCTCCGTGCTGTGTCGCGCCGCTTTCAATCACGTCCCCTGATCAAATGACGGTAAATGCCATTATGGATGTTCCCGCCCAACTGCTGCTCTAAGGAGTCATTACGCCAGCCCCATTTTCACCAGCCGCTGCCGCGACGCGGGGAGAGAGAGCGAGGCGGCCCTCTTTGACATCCATTGCTCAACATTAGACACCCGCCTGGAAGGAACTCATTTATTCCCGCTCTCTCGTTTCCCACAGTACAATATCACATTACTGCATAATATCATCAAGAGAGATTTAATCAGCAGGCCTTTGCTATGCCTCTATAAACAACAGGGACTTAATGATATATCATGGCTGTGAAGAGAGGACTTGTGTATTCCTACTGGGGATTTGTTCTGACATTTACAGAGCTGCGTGATGAACGCCCCGCCATGGGCAACATAGCCATGTTCTGCCACATTACTGGCTGACATGCTTTTTGTACGAGGCATTCAACCCTTTCGAAAGCCCAACTCTCCCTTTGATGTTGTGAACGTGCACTGGGAACAGGGAGAGTTCCGGCGTGTTCCTTCTCTCACCTGCAGAAAGCGACGGAGGTCCCAGACGCCAAGGCTGAACCGGGGGCAGATTTTTGAAGCACCCTGCAATCAATGGCTCCCTGACAGACTAGGGGGTGTCTGCACAGCCAACATGGCAGTCTGGAGCCCCAGGGCTCCGCAGCTAATCAACCCCCCAGGAAGGGATCCATCGGCAGGCGGGGGGCTGTTGGGGGAGATCACTCAAACCCTCTATCATGGCACGAAGGAGGCAATCACTGGCCTATTTCCATGTGATTTTTTTTTCTCTTCAGGTTTCCCCATCAACTCATGCGAATCAAGGTGTGCAGATGAGTTAGAAAACAGGGTGAAATGGATGGCTGAACGCTGGGAGGGGGGCGGCACAATCTGGAGACAAATGAACGAATGTCCGAGCTTAGGCAAAGCTACAATACCTTCAGAAATAGCTGGTGTGCGACATGTTAAGAAATGTGCCAGGGGGAAGGTTGGGGCGTGGCTTGAAAATAATGGGCCCACATCTAATGGCTCCTGGTTGCCTTACAACCAGGTGTTAATTGGATTGGGGGCAGGAAAAGTATAGCCTACGGTGATGGTGTGGGAAGAATATAGGGCACTGGGTCGGAGGTCAAACTGAGAGGGCAGGATCGCTCACCAAACCCTGGCAAAGGAGTTAGTGTAAGGAAACTATGAGCATGTTCTAAGGTGGCCCCGTACCTCATCTGACAGGGACATGAGAAACAGAGAGGGAGTAAAAGCCCAAACAAAAGCTTATCGCTCCCCTCTGAAAGGAACAAGAGTTTTCCAAATGAGCTGTCGTGGGAGAGGAGGAGGAAAGGGGGGAGGGAACGGGGGGGGGGGGGCTCTTTCTATCACACCCGTGTCTAATGTAGAAAGACGGATAAATGAATGAATAAAAGTCTGACACCGTGACAGCTTGATGGAGCTCGGGCGTTGCGGTTACGCCAAAGCCCATAATTGGAGGTAATATCTTCTCCTGTCTCCTCTTTAAAGTTTGATAGTGGCTGCAGAAACTCTCCGCTTTAATAGGCTCTATCCTGAGAACCCACACACACACACACACACACACAAATTCAGATACACTCTGTCATACACACACAGTCACACACAGATATGCCGTCACACACACGCTCTCCATCTCACGCGCACACACGCACACACACACACACACACACACACACTCAGCTGCCCTTATCATCTCCGTAGCGTGGCGGCCCCCACTGCTTGAGTTGAATATTGACAAGGAACACGTGTGCTCTGATCTCCCAGTGCAGCCCGTGCCAGCCGTCATTAGGGGCTGGAAATACTGTTCACAAAGCCCCGCTGATTGTCCCCTGGTCTCCCAACGGGGGGACATACGCTCTTCTTCTTTCTTTCTTTTTTTCCCAATCAATCCACCAATCTCATGGGGTTTAATCTGGGATTTCTCTGGCCAGCCTGGTCCAGACTTATTCAAGTCTAACAATGGACAAATCTTAGAATCCTTCACACCCAATTCAGGCTTTTGCCCTTTCTAAGACTTTCGGTCTGGCACTCACTCCTTTATGGCCAATGTAGGCAGGCCGGGGCACATTCTCCAGTGCGTTCATCAGCAGATTGCCGTTTCTTTGCCTTACAATAGCCTGCGCGGTATGTCTTCCACTGGGACGGGAACACTGGAAGTAATCGCCCCGTCGAGAGACAGCCGATCCATACATGCCCGTTACAGGGGGAAGGCTGAGCAGGACATTAGGCAAGCATTAATCCTGAGACGTCGACGGGTTGTCCGTTATCAGTAGTGAGTGCGCTGCTCCCTTGGCCTTTCTCTACGGAACTTAGAAGGTCTCGTCTGGCAGCGTGTTTCAAGTGGGACGATTCTTAAAATGTCACAGAACTAAATAAACTGCCTGCTCAAGGCCAATGGGTGTAATGTTTTAACCGAATCCCAGCAATGGTAAGGACTTTTTTAGTACCTAATGACAGGTGAGACGCATTGGAAAGCCAGGATGAAGTATGATGTCTTCTAAAGTATGCCGTCGCTGTCCTCCACCCCCCACCTTCCCCATAAACCTACTGTCTGTGACATTTCAACCAGAGCAACACAGTCACAATATTGCTGGGTTTGAACTCCCGACGACCTCCAGATCCGAAATAGACATGCATACTGTAGAAAAATATATTTGAGGCCCTCCCTTCAGTGGTACATCTCAATGTTGGGTAACTCTGTTCAAAGCATCAGGGGATTCTAACACGGCTAAAATAAGAACTCCACTACATTTGAACTGGTAAATTATTAGCATAAATCACGGCGAATAGGATGGGCATTGTTTATTTTGGAAATGGAAATAGCCAGCCTAATATGCTGCAGATGTCTCATTAAATTTACATTTGATTGTTGTGACATCTCTTCAATTGATTCTTTTCATCTATTCAAATAATGCTGGCTGATTGCTGACTATTGTGGCACATGCAAATGTAATGATCTCAAGTTCAACCTCACCCATGAGCAATTAGCAGCCGTATCTCTTAGTTTACCTAATTTCCTTTGAAACCACTCACAAAATTATGATTCTGATGAAGCAGTCGTAGCCTCGTTCCCCTACGAGGGTAAGAAAAATCATGTAGACGCCAGTCTTGAAGGGTTGAAAGGGGGGGGGCCTTTTCTGTGTACATGAGATTGAATTAACTCTGCTTGGCTGAGTCCATTGCTGCCAAACTTGTATCAAGTAATTTATTATTCATTCACCTCACTTTCAGCTTCCATGAAGCCATATGCAAACCACAAAAGACCACAAATGAAGAACCAAATGGTCGTGTAGAGGATTTGGTATCGCTATCCATGATCCACCTGTATGTCATGCAATATGAAAACGCCTAATGTATTTTTCGAGTGGTCCAGTGCAATCACAAGTTCTTACAACACGCTTACCACTGGAACTGTGACAGACAGGGCAAAGAGGGCTGTACACTCAACTAACACATGCCTCAAACCAATTCAGGGATGATCATTCAACAAAGAACAAGACTACGGCTTATAGAAATGTGATGTAACACAAAAACGTTAAAAAAACACAAGAAAATAATATCGAAACATTGGAGAAATGAGTTGAGGCACACCTGCCAGAAGAACCGGTTTTAAGAACAAACCCAGCTGTAGTATCTTTCCTCATTTACCCATTCTGGTGGAGAACTAATTGGGAGAATAAACTTGCTGGTGAGGTGAGAAAACAGGACCAATCCAACGCCACAGCAGTGCTTACAACCAATCACATTCTAAAACAGCGTATACACATTCTGTCACTATGACAGCAGGCCAGGTACTCACACAGGATTTATTGTTCAAGCAGTGGAGACTTGAGGAATGCCTGCCACGAAACCTATATTCCCTAGCCCACAGTATCTTTAATGACTAATTAATCTGTGCATTCCTAATCTATCCGCTAAAAGGTTGCTCTGGTCCCTGGCCGCCTACTTTCCTTCTCTCCTTCGTCCATGTCCACAGCCGCGTCAAAGGTAATCTCCATCTCACGGCCCATATATCTTTGCCCGCTGCCATGCAGACAAGCTGTCTGGAAGTGATTCACAGCCTGGGCTCCTTGTGGTTAACCACAGTGCTCCCAGGGGGGAGGAACGGAGCCTGGATGGGCAGACGGTAACACATCCAGGCAGACGCAGGGTCTGGCTCCGACTGCATGGCCTACACACGAGTGGAGGGGGGAGGAAGGAAGGCATCCTCTGGGCATCCTTTGCATTCACTAAAGTGACAGTGGCGTCCAACCTCCTAGCAGTGCGGTCACTGTAGGAATGAACAGAGGTACCGGAGAGGTATCTGTGGCTTTTGAGCTCTATGGTTGATTGCAGCAGTGGGGATCTGTGCGTTTCCTCCCCCAGAGATATGAGCGGTGATAGCGGGTTAGGGGCCCCCAGAGAGGTTTGTGCTGTCTGCTCCCCAGCAAGAACTGACTCCCAGTCTCTGGGGGCAGAAAAGGGAAAGAGAGCCCGTGCCAACAACACTTCCTCAATGTGGATTAGCAACCACCGCTGGTTGCTAAAGGGAATTGGTTCCAACTCACGCTTCCGCAAGTACACCAACATACCCCCCCTCCCCCCAAAAAAACCACACACACACAAACACATAGAGGCACACATAAAACACCAACGGACACCCCTACATTTACGCATAGATACATTCACATCACCCATCGCTCATCTGAAGGCAAGGCTTCACTTTCTACACACAAACACGATGCCCAGACACACGCCAGGGCTGACATTTGCAGCGTACCCATAACAATGAGGGCACGATTGAAAGGGCAGACTGCGATGGTAGCACCCTCTGTACACCCTGTTAAGCCGTGGCTAAATAGGATTTAAGCCAGCAAAGGGCCGCAGATACCTAGAGTGTCAACTCCTGATTACTCTAAAGGAGAGGGAGAGGGAAAAGGTCCCGCTTTTGTAACATCTTCGCGGCATGTCGCTCTGCGGAGTAACACCCGTTTACACAGTGTGTCTGGGGAGGCATAAGGACGCATTCTCGGGGGCAGAGGGGGGGCTCTGATGAATGGCATGCCGCTTGAAAGGCGGAGGAATAAAGGCGCTGCTTTATCTGGCTTGGGGCAGCTCACAAAAGAAAAGGCGGCATCGCAACGTGGCGGGTTTTAAAATTGGGATCAAAAAGGTTGGAGCTAATTAACAAACTAAATAAGAGTCTCCCTCCTCTCCGGCTGCCACATGGTGGGGGCGCCGTGGGAGACGGAGACTGAGACGGATACTGTGTGTGTGTGTGTGTGTGTGTGTGTGTGTGTTCGCGCATGGACGCGTGTGACAGGGCGCGTGTTTCTGTACATGTTGCATTTGCGTGGATGTGTGTGTGTGTGTGTGTGTGTGTGTGTGTGTGTGTGTGTGCGTGTGTGTGTGCATGTGTGTGTGTACACGCACATGTGTCTGCATAATGTCGGCCTGTGCACGTCTAATAGGAAGACGAATTGCTCCCCAAGCAGAAACATAAAAAAAATAACAGTCACATTTCCTCCAACAAGACCATTCCAATTAGCCACGTTATGTAGCAGGATGACCCAGGAAGCGGAGCGGTATGCCATCAAGGTTTTCTTTCCTGACTGTTTTAATGTTATTTGACTTTTTCCGGCAGAACCCTGCGGAGGCAGAGAGGGCGAGTCAAATGGAAAGGACAAGGGCACATAATAAAGACAAATGGCTAGAGCATGAAATTTGATTCAGTGCCTCGGTACAGAACCATTCACAGGGAGGAGAGGAGGGGGTGGGGGTGGGGCAACGTTGACAAGCCATGAATTTTGGAACACTGTCAAAACCAGGAAAGCACCCGTCCGGCTGTAATGACATTGAATCCCCGGAGACTGCGAGGCAGGCAGCACCGAGATTGTCGACTCAATATCGGACTGGTGTTGGATGGACTTCTCAGGGATAAATCCAACAACAAAGCATTGCCAAGTGCATACGTCTTGTGTCAAAACAATAATAAAACACAATAAATAGTCTGCACACCCGGTGGCTGTGGGCCCGACTGATCCTATGGCAAACATTGCCTACCCTCTGCTCTCATTACGGAGGTAAATGCGTTACCATAAGGTTGCCTCTCGTTTATATTTATTTCAATAATCATCAGGAGCATATGCTACCAGCAGACCTTTAGCGTTGGCGCACACACTTTGTGGTACGATACGAAAGCACCATCTGGTGTGGGGAGCGGTGCTTGGCGATCCGGGGTGGAGTGAGGGCCACGCTGTGTCAAAGGATGACCTGACTGCTGGGATGATACGTTACGTTGGTCCCCAGTGGGCAGCACTACAACACCGCAATTACTGTGGACGACAAAACCGTACACAACTGTTCTCTTGTAATGGAAAGGGCGACATTCCGCAGCCAAAGATGATTGGATATTGCCTGTTATGGTACGCAACACAACATTATGTGATTTTACACATTTTCTAGTGAATACGCAGTGCACAAGTGTACTGTAACCGAGTCTCCTTCTGTAGTTGAGTCAACAGGTTGAGATAAAGGTCATGTGTTTTATTGCTCCTGTGCATATACTTCTGTTAAATTTTGATGCGCGTGGTCCATTTATTGCTCGAATGAAAGGACTGAAATAGTTTGTAAAAAGCAAGCACCCCCGCTGACAGGCGAAAAGAGGCGACAGCACAATGGGAGACGGGCCCTGAGCAGAACAAAACGAACATCTGCCGTCGCTCATCAGCGATATTGAAGCTAATGACAAGCCGCGAGTGTGCTGACAGAGAGAATGGAATTGGATTGTGTACAAGAGCCCCTGCGAGACCAGGCATATGTTTTCCAGAATGTTACGAGGATGTGTCTCTGTGTGCATGCGTGTGTTTGTGTGTGTGCTTGTGGTAGTGTAATGTACGGTGTGTGTGTGTGTGCCTCCGGAAGTGTAGATTTTACATGTATACATGCATAGAGAGATATGAGCGATATGAGAGCAGTAGGTACAAGAGAAAGGGAAAAAAAGAAAGTACGCTCCAGAATTTGCAGCCATCTGTGTGTTGGTGTGTTAGCAATGGTAAATCAAATGTTGTCTTACGCCCCTTCCTCCCTGTGTCTTCGCGGCTTGGCTGACACAGAATCACGCATTACCAAATCAAATACTCCTCTGGTGGTATCCAGTTGTTCCATGAGCCCTCCAAGTTTCTATTAATAATTGTTTTTCCAGGAGGAGAAGTCTGTGGCCCCAGGCCTCCACTTGCAGGCTCCTCTCCATGCTCTCACATTCTGTAAAGATTCAATTCAAATGGAAATGAAATGATAACTTATGCTCAGAAAAGTATGGTCATCCTAATTCGATACAACTTTGGATGTTACACATCACCGCTGTTGTCTTTCTTTCTTTCTTCTTAGAAGACGCACTTTCTCTCTCCATGTCCCTCAATAGCTGACATCCTCTGGATCAAATCCTCATGCATGCGGGCCCCATGGGCCTGTATTCGTTTGAAAATAGATTCCTGTGTACTATTGGAGGCTTTTTGCAGTCTCTTGAAATAGGTCCGAGTCATTTTGAATGAGACGTTTGCATGAACTCCAGTGAGAATGATCTCTGGGAGAATGTGAAGGAAAAACACTCTTTCTTTCTATGTTGCCTGCTGCAAGGGCTAATCACATGAAGAGCGTGTTTTCTTCTGCTGGTGGACGTAAACAGACAACCCTCTGAAGAAGCTCGGTGCTTGTAGATTTCTACAGAGCAACAGACACTGCAGCCTTGACTTGTCTTAGAGAAGCAAGTCTTTTGAGTAGTTGCATTGCATTCAGTCATGGACACAGGACTATGAATTGTTAGTCATATATTCGCAAATATTGGGTGTGACACGTGACGCTGCAGCTGTTTCTGAGGTAAAACTACAGGGCAATAGGAAACGAGACTGACATGAAACCATGATTAACTGGCAATGATGAAGTGTTTTAAGTATTAGGTAGATAAAGTAATTGATTATTCAATAAAATCCTGTCTGGCACTGAATGGCCTCGTTCAGAAATAAAAGAGACAAAAGACCATAAATTAGTTCCATCAATCCCTTGCCATGCCATCCAATGATAGAGGTACTGCGATTGCATAATCCTCAGCTATTATGGTTTTTAATATGGCAACGTACAGCAAGCTATTAGGATTCTGAGTGAATGTGGTAGCTTTTGTGTCACGCAATGTATTGTGATATTTCATTGGCTACTGTTTTGCTTTGAAAAAGGCACACGCACGAAAAGCATGCACTTTATTTCCATCCCTCACATCCATTTGGTACAGAGTTTTTTTTGTAATTGGTCAATCATTTCAGCAGCCAACCAGATAGGGTAATTATTTCCTTTTCTATTATGGTTTATAATGCTCTTTTCCCAGTTTTAATTTTTTCAGCGTGTTTACATGGCTTTCATCACCTTCCCTCTAAAAATGCTTGACGAACTAAAATGGACAAATCTATGTGTCATCCTCAGACACGTTCAGTACATGCCCCTGGCACGCTGATTGGCGAGGTAAGGTTGGTTTTCCTTTTGACTCGCCATGACGTCACAACACAGGCAGAATCGCACTGGGCCCAGGCTCCCTTGAAGTCCCCTCCAGTCGCTGCTAGTCTCTCAACTGATTTGATTTGCTATCCCTCCTTTCATTGTGTTTGCATACGCTAGTATGAAAGAGGTCATTTGTAAAACCATGTGTATTCGTTTTGCAGCCAACCCGTAGCACCACAACTGCCCCCCCCCCCCCGCCCACCATAATAACCGTTAACAACTACACCTAACCACAGTCTGCGAGATGACACATGGGGGGAAAACAAGGATGAAAAGAGATGGGGAGGAGAAAAAGAGAAGCAGCGGGAAAGAAGCTGGATAGGTCTTCTGTATTTTCTTCTCTCCAACATTTACTTGCCTGCAGAACAGGCCTGATCGACCATCTGGCCTCGGTAAGGAGCGGTGCACTGTAAAAACAGTCCAATCAATGGCAACAGCTCCACCCTGGATGCCCACCATTACACAGACGGTGTACTCGGAGGGCACCAAGATGCTGCACGGACGCAGCGAGGGCTCTAAGTCACTGACGGCCGTGGCGTCACGGTGCGGTGCCGTAATAACTCTGGGGTCACTGTTTTGTGGAGGAGGAACTACTGCGGGCTGAACTGCTTGAACTGGGAGAGAGCCCTCTGGTGGTGTCAGGATAAATGGCTTTGACGTGGCGCGCGTGCACACACACGCACGCAGACGCCCACAGTGCTCTCACAAAGACTCAAGCAAACCGCACACTAGTTTAATTTGTTTTTAATAAAAATAACACATGCACATAATGCTCATGAACTTGAGTAGCCTAAAAACTGTGACGCGAGGACAAACAATTAAAAATAAAGAGCAAGAGAAATATTGATATAATACACAGTTATATATAAAATTAGGATGAGTTAACACATTTTATTCTCACAGGCATTAGACTCACATGCATGACAGAAGAATTGCAATGCAAATTTAGAGACCCTCTAAGGTTCTTCTAATTCTGGCCTTTGTCAAAACGACATAGACCGCAGTTTGAGCTGCACCTGAATAGAAAAGACACTAAATAAATAAAGTGAAGCTCCAGGATATTTCCAGGTCAATTTATCTATAAATAAACGTTGACACAGTCTATTTCGGTTCTCCATTGAATGTGCTCCTGTCATAAGACAAATATGTCCTTTTGATTAAACATTTCTGTTCACATCCACACAAGAACAAAGTCTGAGGAATAGGCCTGTGTGCCATTCCAAAAAAAACACAAATCCCCACAGCAATGTCACCTAAGTCATAACTCTTCACTAGTTAATTAGACAATGTCTAGGCCAGCACAAGTAATGAGACACTGCATATATGATAGCTGTGCCAACATACATCTATCTCTCTGTCTGTGCATCATAACAGTTCTAAATGGAAATCATATCATTTAAGAGAAGAACCTTCCTCAGTCATGGTTAAAAATGCATAGGACACATTTTATATAAACTGCAATCTATTCAGTTCACTTTAAAATTTAAACCGCAATTTACTGGCCTTTATTTAGTATTCAGTGTATCGTTTCATAATGCTTTTAAACTGTCGAAAAAAACTCCTAATGGTGTCTTAAGCCATACATGCTAAGCAGACGTATTTGTTATTAATGTATCGTCTTTAATTTCTGAATGATTCAATTCATAATAATTATACCAATTTGTTCCAATGCGTTTTCCAAGAAACATCATATTTTTTTGGGGTCACTTACGCACGTAACTTTGACCTTTAAATGTATGCTAATACCCTCTAATACCATTTGGATAAATGGTATAGTATAGTGCCATGCATGATAGCCAGCCCCTTGTCAGAAACGGTTTGCCTAGAGACAAAAACGTATTGATCATCATTCTGCTTCTCTGCTTGCAGAACAAAATATGTAATCGCATCACCGGTATGCGAATTGCAGTTCCCACATTGTTTTTTATGGTGACTGAAAGGAGCCAGCACCACGTGTGTAGTAGCCTTGGCTACTTCACTTTTCTCGAAAATTCATATGGAAGTGGAAATAGGGAAGGATATTGAAATCATAAAATCTTAAATCAACTCAATTTCTCTGCGGTTTGATTCATATGGCACTGAATCGAAGAAGTCATTAGATTGTTTAAGAAACAATCTAACAAACAAACAAACATTTAGCCACTGCAGGGCTAAATACTTCAAATATTTAATAATTAGGAAAACAGACTATGTAACTAACTTTTAGTTAGCCAAATGTTATAGTATAATAATTAAGCTACGTTATAAATGACGAAAGTCACTTTTCAAAAACGTAATATAATGCAATATTAACTTATAAAAGCATCGGTGCTAAAAATCTGCAGTTAAATGTCATTTAAGCCTTGCCACCAGAAAGCATCCAGTCTATTCCTAATCAGTAGGCCGAATGTACAGCTGTTCTATAACGTTGTCCACCTGCTGTATAACGCGTAATTCCCCCAAATCTAGGGTGGAAACTTCCGAAAAGCACTGGAAACGGATCAGATAAACCTGATTGTAACTTTCAAGAATGACACCCCATTTACAACTGTCTAACTACCAATGTATATGATCACTTACCTATCCGAATTACATGAGGCATCCCACAACAGTACTGAATCCAAAAGAGACATACAATGACCGATGTCCAGTATTCCCAAATCGAACTCTGGGCAGACAACCAAGTATTTCGCATGATTGTAAAGTCGTACGGGATCCACTTTTTAAGATTCCAAAAAGGTTTCAGAATTGCTCATTAAATTTAAATTCGACGTAGACATATGATGAGATTTGTGTCTGCGACAAATATGCTCTCATTGTACTTGATTGAACATTATCCCAGTTTGTCACTCTGAATTCTCAGTAAGGCTCTTAAGAAAAAGGACCAGTCCCTCACACAGACGGATGTGTGATACACCTGCGAAAACTGGCTTGCCACAACTAGCCTGAAGGAGTCTGTATCTCCGGTCCTGCCGTTGATGCTATCTGTCTGCTGGCTCGCGTACAACAAGGCTTGATCCCGGTACCAAATGTGAAGGGTAACTGCGCCTGCGGAACTTTAGGTTGCATGAAACGTCTTTTTGGAACGGTAGTGTAAAACGGAAAAAAAATGCTGCACCAAAGCTGTAGCCAACAAAGTTCCAAAATTTTAAGTCCAAGACGCCTACACGCTGTCGAACCTTTCTTTGCGCTGTGTTATTCCAGGTATCAAAACTGTTCAGATAGCGGCCGATGAGTTGCGGAGGGAACCGTTTTGCTGCGCTCTCGTCTCGTGCGCATATATGTGAACTCAAAGCTGGTTATTTAAGTACCAATTCAAATCCGTTGCAAATTACCTTTACTTTTTCGAAAGGTTTAAAACTATAATCTGAAGAAAAATAACTGGGTTGAATCAAATCGAATTGAAATATTAGTTTGTAATTTTGTGCCTAAAATACACGGACCACAGTGCGACCCTCTAGCCTTCTTTCGTAGTGCCACTAGAGGCATGCGTTCTTGCGCAGAGATGATGTGCTCAACAAAAAAATCAGAGGAAGTTAGGTCCCTCATTTTTTATAACTTTTTCACTTTTACTTTTACTTCTACTGTAATTGTGATCAGTTTACTGTGGCATGTGCCCTTTATTATTTTTTTAAATTGTGTACGTTTAGTGGTAATCTCATGATGCATATTATATGTATGGCCTCAGCCTTGCAATAAAACCAGTTGTAGGTAAACTGATGGGGGAAAGTAAATACCTGACCAGTGGTTCCTCATTTCAGGTCATGGAGACAGTCATGAAGACAAATGAAAAAAATAATACATAAAAACCCTGATATCAACGTGTTGGGATATTTAAAGGAAGTAATTGTCAGCTGGTGAGACTTGACTATTCTTTTTGCCCACAGCACATGCATCACAAATAATCATGGGGCTTTATGATGCTGTGTGGGATATCACATCAAAAGTGTATACAGGTTATGACACACAAGCTTGAACAGTAACATGCTAGGTTTCTTCAAATCTCTCCTTGTGTTGAATAGGACATTATTGATTACAGGTAGATGTCCAAAAATGTTATTTTCAACTACACTGCAGTTTGATAGAGTTTTTGTCCTAAGTAGGGCAACATCAGTATACTTTTGAGTGGACGTGTAAGATTGCTGTGATCAGATAGAGTTGTGGCCCATTGGTTTTTATTTTCTCCCCAGAGAGACAGAGGAGCAAACTGCTTGCATCAGAGGGCATGCGAGCGAGAATAACCCAAACTGACTGCCACTGCATATTCATGTCTCCTGGAGCAGATTTATAACCCCTTGGCACAATGTAAGGACTATCAACTTGAGTTATGTAGCCTGGCTCTCGCATTATCAAGATTCATTGACTTTCTGCTCTTTCAAATAGAAAATGTACACAGCTTTTGCAAACAAGACATTTGGGGTGTGTGGGTGCCCTCTATAGAGAGACTGGTGACTGTGCTCTCAATCATTCTGAGTGATATACGAAGGTGATCGATGCCACTGATCAATGTCCAAGAGGTGAGTGCCATATCATGAACAGATGCTATGGGACACAAGCAAGCTATCCTAGTGACCTAAACCTGTCTTGGTTAGATTGTCAGCTGAAGCATTCCTGACGGTTCTATCTGGTAATAAGCCCTACGAGATTGTCTTTTATAAGAGAACCAGGGAATTCAATTTCCCTCACTCTCTTATACTTTGTTGTCACTCTGCACCCAAAAGTCTGTTATTCTGTAACGGTCAGTATTTTTTTAGATGTCCGATACAAACTATATTTTGAGCTGTGTAACTATGGATGTGTAACTATAATGCATACTACACAATTTAGTGTACTACTATCGTACTACATTACTCACTAGACCCTCCTGCCCTGATCTTTTGTGCTAACTCCTCCACCCCGAGGTGTGACTTTGCAGGGAAACTAAATTGGAACCACCCTCCTTTTAAACATGACTGGTTTAACACCAGCAGTGTTGTGAAAAGGAGGCAAGTATATGCTTCATGGTGTACATCTCAACTGATTGGTTAGTGGTTGGGTACGGTGAGAATTCTAAGGTGACAAATACAAGGTATGGGACAGTGATTGCAAGCACATTGTTTCTCAGGGCAATTCATTTAGTGATAGCTACAGGGATGTACCGATTACACTATTGTATTTATATTCAAATAGCTTGCCAACTGCAGACTAAACTATGGTGTGTTAGCCTGCATCGTAAAACATCACTGCACTTGAACTTGGATGAAGTAATTTAACTTAATTCAATGTTTTAAGATTTATTTTTTATAAACTAAACAAAGTAAATCAACAATTGAAGTAAACAATTCCTTTTTTATGTTGTACAGATCAGAAAAGGCCTACATGTATTGTTTTTTCTTTCACAATAGTCACCTGCCCTTTTCAAACTGTGCTGTTTTACTTGTCCACGTCTTATGTTTTGTCTTTTCAACACAGTACCAGCTACAGTATACTATAATGAGTAGGCTGACCCTGCAGCAACTGCTAGGTGTCAAGTGCATTGCCCCCACACTTTGCTGCACTGACCTGTGTCCAATCATGCCTGGCTTTAATACAAAGCTAATTCAAACTGACACAGGGCCCAATAAGATATGGCAGTTTAGTGTATGTGACAACACTTGTTTTATTTTTTCCCTGTGAGTTGATTGCTTGTGAATTTACAAGCTAGCCAACCTTAGCGATCAATTGCCTGTCTGGCAAGTCAGTCATAGCTAATGGTTCAGTAAACACCAAGTACCCATTGTAAAACTAGAAGCATCGACAAGTGTAGCACTTAGTTGACGGGATTGATCAGCACATTGCATTTATTTTTGAAAGCAATGGCAACTACAGAAAAGCCTGATCAATGCAAGGCGCCTTTCAGTCCCAGTTTATAATTTTGGCCCATATGATTGGCTTAGAGAAGACGTGCTGTCCTAGTTGTGAGATTGTTAATAATTATTTGGAGAAATTGCCATGGTACTATTGACACGAAAAATATGAATCGTGTGAAAGAAACATTTTGGTCATTGATTTTTGTTCGCTGTTGAAGAGGAATACAAAGGGCTTTGCCACCAAGCTGAGGATAGCGTAGGGGATCGAAGATCTCCAAACAACAAAAGGTGAATAGGAACCTGAAGTCTTATTACGGTTATGAATTGCTGTCTTGTTTTTCAAGTTTTTCTTTGATAGAAACTACTCGTTTGATCGCAAAGCTCTCAAAGGTTCTCTGAAGTGTTATTAAAGCACCATATCTTGATTGGTTTCATCAAAAAAAATCAGCTTTTCAAACAGTGAGGAAATTGTATTGGTCTTACAGAAGAGAGAGCAAATGAGAGAAGAATGAAAAGTACGAAGAATAAAGTCTCGACTTTGACAAAAATAATGGCTAGGCATTTCAAATGGCTCTGTTTGACCATGTTTGACATGGTGTGATAGCTTTCACCCAGGTGACATGAATTGGCCTCTGACTGGCCTCTTTCAAAACTCTCTTGTCCACTGTTGGTCACGCTCCAGAGTAGCATGTAAGCGGCCCCATCAAATATGTCTTGTACTGTTGTTACAATGTGCCACTGCGATTTGCACGGCCAGTACACAGGGTTGTCATGGCAGTGGGATTCTGGCGTCTCTATTACACTGGACTATAACGTCCTTGCAGCTTTCGCGGGGGGGACAGAGATAATTAAATGTCGATTTAGCCTCTTCAACTGCACTAGGGCAGCATTGCTGCTTTGCTCCCCGTTGACAGATTGAATGCCGGCCGTGGCCTCGTACTCTATGATTCAAGGCAAAGTGCCATGTGCAGACGAGGTTATGAGGAATTGGCCCAATTCTGGCGCTGATCACAACGTTTACTGTGGCTCCGGCCCATTCTGGCTGGAAGTTGGAGACTGCTGAAGATGTATGAGGCAGTGGTGGAGTGCGGAGAGGGGAGACGATCACAAGCCTGATCCGTCATCCAGACAGCCCAGGGGATGGGAAATGATGGCTAGAGGGGTTCCATCCAAGGTTTATAGATGATATGCTACTAATAATAGCTTAACCGGCTAGCCATGTGTATTTATTGAATTGAATTGAATGGACTTGAATTCTTGTCTTTATGTTTCTTTTCAAGGCAATACAATCTTTCTCTTGACCTTGTAACTAAAAAATCGAACACGGCAGCTGTTCGACTCCATATATAATCGACTCCATATATAAACTATCTGGTAAATCCTGCTTAGTACAATTTATACATTAGTGACGTACATTTGCATAATAGTTGTAAAGCATCAAAGACACGTGCAGACAGATACCATACCCACTAGCTCCTGCTCTAGGCCTAGTTCCAGGTTAATCAATTAGATGTGAATTCTCTCGGAGAACTCTCAGGAAATTAAACTTGATCCTTGGCATAATTTGGCTTCAGAAGGAGATCATTGGCCCTGACCTACGCGCAGGTTGTCATATGAGTGTGATTACAGCCAATGAAAAGCAGTGTTGGACCTTATGTTGATTTAATCTAATTGGAATTAGTGACAGGCTGGCATCCACACATATTATCTTCTGATGATCTTCTGATCCTTGACTTGTTATGTGGACCTCTTGCTTTTCCCTTCTCTCAACATAAAAACTGTCACTCTGCTCTTCTTGAGCGAACAAGAACTTGGATTGTGACTGCTGTACATTCATCTTGTTTATCTTATTTTGCCTCAGACTGCATGCAACTTCGCCTGGTTTTGTAGTGTTGTCTTACTTTACAAAATGGGATCTATTGTGGGTTCTCAGTGGCCTGAAAGAAAACTACAACCTTTTAGTCAATGCTTTACATTCATAGCTAATCAAAATAAAATGCATTAAGTGTTGCCTAACTCCTTCATAATCGCACAGCTTCAGCCTGCATGTGCTCTGGACATTGTCCAAGTCCAAATTAATGCTACAGACTGAGACTAATAACTTTGATGCAATGGATCGGGGGCTTCTGTGCAAAGATGTGTGACTATAACACAGTAGTTCTGGGTTGTAGACTACTATGGCTCAGTTTGATTTGAAAGAAGACATGCCCAATTGTCCAAGTCTCCTGATGTTGGCTGCTAAATGAGAAGTTTGTCTGAGAAAACGTAGATCTAGGCTCACCAATAATTCTGGAAGTGGTTAGTCAGTTTGATTAGATTGTTCCAGTATTATAAGATTAGTGAGATCTTATAAGATAGGCATTCATGAAATGTTCCAATTTTGAATGATTAATTTGGTATGGTGATTAATATTTATATTTTTTGCTATGATACTTTAGGTCAGGTTTCAGAGTTGGCAATTAAAATAGCTCACCAAGGTAAATCACATAAACCAAAGTTTGATTCATTTATGTGATCAAATTTGTCTGAGTTGATTCAATTAATTGAACGGCTCATTATTGGTGTGTCTTAGATACGTGCTCTAGACTCTAGAGAGCTACCTCTAAGTAGCTGTTCAAAATTTGACTGACCAACTGATACAATTACAGCTATTAGCTAATTTCTCCTTTCATTTTACAACTGACTGAAGTTAAGGTGATTTGAACAACATACACTGTCACCAAGGGTTTTGTCTGTGCTCTAGAGTGAAACCAACAGGGCAAAGTGCTATGCCTATCAAATTATCTGACAGCCAGTACCCCAAATGTATGACTGGGAAGGCTTTATCTTAATTCCTCCCTCTTTTTACTTGGGTGTGTGTCACTGTCAGAGGGAAAGCAAGAATGGTGACAGCCACTGTCCGATTAGCCATTACACTGGCGAACATTACGCATGCAGTTAAACAGACCAGTCTTTGTTGTTGTTTACACTGCATTTGCTCATCATTAGACTTGCCGAAGCTGGCTGCCAACTCCGTTTAAATTAATTAAAATGGATATACAGTACAGGCTGCACATGGCCCCCAGCCAAGAATTTGAAGTAAGACTCAATTAACCTGGATGACCCTGTCTAAAACAAACAATGAGATATTAATTATATGTAACATCAATTCCAGAAAGGCTGAGTGGATTCAAAAGTACCTTATAAATGGTTCCGAATGCAATTCCACTCTGTTGTTGGTTACAGCTGCCAAATCAGTGGACCATTAGATACTCCGCCAATGAAAATGGAGAATTCATAAAGAAACAGGTGTCTGAAGGGGGTGTTTAGAGCACTTTGGATCTACACACATAAACATGAGACTGGTCCTCTTGCAGCTCTTAGTCTGGCCTAGAGATTGTGTTGATGTGCACACAGACACGTGTGCACACACATACAGTACAGAAACTCAAAAGTACCACAAAACGTACCCTTAATGTTAGTGTGTTTATACGTATATATACATATTTATATAGTATATATATACGTATATATATATGTGTGTGTGTGTGTTGTGTGCTCTGCCTCGTTGTTAATCAATGAGCCTTTCCTCCCCACTCAGGCCTAGCTAATTTAAAACGGATTCAAACAATACAGTGATCCCCAGACTTTTGCACCCTGTAGCATTCCCTAATATTGGCTGAATTTTAATTATGTTACAAAGTGTACTGTTTTCCTGGATTTGTGCCTGAACTGGATCCCTGCCTAAGTGTTATTGTATTTTGACCAATGTTTGTCTCTTTGGGACCTTTACAATTCAAAGTTCAGTGCGCTTTTTATATTACTAATGAGTAAGTAATTCATGAGCAATAACAAGTAATAATGAATTATTTGAGATTCACCAGCTATGCTGATGCTCTACCGAATATCCTTCAGACGGTCAGAGGGCTTTTACTAACCAGAATAGAAATGGTGGAGCGTCTATTCCTTAGGCGCTGTAGATCATCAAGTGTCTTGTATGGCTTCTGTCTGGCACAGCTGTCCCTGCGGAGACAAATGTGTGCGCTGACTGTCATCATGGAACCAGATGAGTGTGAAGTAAAGCACACTCGAAGCAAAAGCTTGTCACTCTCGGCTTTGTGCTGGACGAGTCCATCCATTGGATGCGGTCACGCCTGAGTCAGGGAGCAGCCCTGGGCGTGATGGCCTGTCCACTTTTTCTGACCTATTTAAAAACTGTGGGCAGACCAATGCTTTCGTGGAAACAAGACATGAAATCCAACGTGAACCTGTGGAACCATTGTCCCCAGGGGAAAATATTGACTGAGTGTGTCAGCGTGTGTGTGAAGTAGATTCAGAAGGCAACTCAATTAAATATGAATCTGAAAATAATTAGACTTACTCTTGAACAGCTTCTAGACCATTTTACAACATAGCCCCCTTTTATATATAAAAAATAGAGTATAATATAAAATATACCACCGTCTTGACGGATAAACTATGTGTCATGCGTGTAAAAGGTCCTCTGTACCGGCCGCCAGGGCTCAGCTGAGCAGACAGTCAAAGCGCTCCTAATCACTGGTGTTTACACCTGTTGGTATTATTTGCCATTTAAGCCTGGCTGTTTGTTTCTACTTTGATGCATTATTGAATCTATGTTTTGTCAGAGCCTGTGACAAATCAAAGTATAGCCTATGATGTTTTCTCACTGAATCTGAGTAAGAACATTCTTTCGTGAACTACTCACCTGAAGACACCTACCTCTCTGCAATTGAATCTTTCCTTCTCTTATATCCCTTACACTATGGATACAAATTAAGTAAACTAAGTAAATGGTTTTACTCGAGTGGGGAGCTACCTAGTGCAACTCCCAATTTACAATGGTTCAGTCAGAGTGTATTAATTAATTCCCTTTAACTTGACTTTATAATTGTGCCCTTTCCAGAGGGTCTTCCTGCTTTATAAAAATAGAATGAAAAAAAATGGCACCGTACAGTCGTCATCCTTTCTGTCAGTTAAGCATTTCCTTTTCATACTCAAATGCTTAAAAACGCTCAAACTGGAGGTAATTTATTTTTTAATTAGAGTCACATTATGTATAAGTAAAATATAAATTCATATTTATTTGTAAAGAGAAGATGACCATGGTGAAAATGCCCTGTATTTCTAACGTGAGTCTGCTTTCATGCTCCAAATATATGGCTTTATAATCAGCAACGAACATCTAGGAAAGGGTCAGTAGTGATAAGATAGACAAAAACCTTTACCCAACCTTTAGTATTTAACAACTTTTGAATGCTTGTATGATAAGTCCATATCTAAGTGGAACATGGCCGCTGTGTTGATTTTCCGTGTCATTTTCTGATATTAAATTCAAGGAAAGGAGCAAGTCAAAGAGGTGAAGCTGTCTTTCATCAGTGCACGCAGCAGCACACCAGCCTAATCACAGATCGTGTACGTGGATAATGGCTACAAGTGAACCCTGCCTGGTCTGACATTTGCATATATTGAGTTACAAGAGTCAGTTCCACTTAGACAGTCTCTGATGGAGCCCCGTTTGTGATTCTATCTGAAAGGGACTGAATCTACCAAAAATGGAATGAACGCTTACATTTTCAAGCAATTTAAAAGCAAATATCAATTTATGGCTGCCCTGAAGCTAAAAGAACATAGTGAAACAAAAAGGCATGGCTAGACATCCAAACTCGCCAAGAGCTAAAACACTGAATAGTTTAAAAGATCAATCTTTCAAATGGGGTTCTAAATAACACCATTATGTCTGTCTTTCTAGGACTAACCAGCCCACATCCTTACCCCATCACTAAAGTTCCCACAAAGACAAATGGTAGTAAACCATAGACAGAAGAAAGTAATGGACCAGAGTAATGCTAGTATTTCCCATTGAGATTTGAGGAAAAGTTTTGGTGTCCTCTAAAGATCTCCCCCAAATGTCCTCCTCCTCGAGAAGAATGAGGCCACACACAGAAGCTGTTTTGGTTTGGTTGTTATGCAACAGTCTCAGAAGATGTTTGTCCTCATGTTGGTGTGTAACTCTCTCCCTCCAAGTTGAATTAATTAGTGGATTGATTAATTAACATAGTATATTGATCAACAACATTGTTTTCAGGATCCCGTGGCTAAGTTTCACCTTAAAGGGATTCTCTAAGATATGCAGAGTGAAATGAACGTGAAGCCTACAACAAATCCTATCAATATCCTGTCTCTCTGCAATACTACTCATACTACCACCTATGCTCCAGGCTCGAGCGTGGTTCTTTATTGAACGCTGCATAAGAAATCATTGCAAAGGTCTCACATTACTCTGCCTGACGGTGAACTTGTTTCTAAGCTCTGCTTCAGGATCGCCTGTCTTAATCCAGATCCAAACATCATGTATTATGTGAAAGGCTTAAAAAATGTCCCAGATCAGTGCAAGCACGAAACTGCTTCACAAATGCATTCTCATGAAACATTCTGCATTCATTAGTTTGTGTTACATTTTGAACAAGTGGGGCAACAAAGACCAAAACTTCTTGTTCACAGAAAGCTTTGTTTTACCTTTATCAAAAGGGTTGCTATATATAGACTATATTGACTGTTAGTATTATAAATATGTATTAATTAAAGACATTTAACAGTTTTGTGGTTTTGGCTAAATAATTATTTAAAATGGGTATGTTTACCTCTGAATTGGTGTTGTAGAGACCTATGAGACAGCTGAAGAATCCCGGATATGTTCACTTACATATTGACACGGAAGGGGCTCCCGTGTTCCAATGTACATTCGAGCAGCCTTTCCATTTTCATTGATGATTTGTGAGACACTTGTTCTTGCTGTGCTATTGAAAGAAGCATCCTCCTTCTCTCTGTCTGTGTCTTTCATCCCCACCCTCTCTGATTCTCCTCCTCCCTGTACTATCTCACTCCTTTCTGACTGCCTAGCCTGGTGTTAAATTAAACGGGAATAGGTACTGAGCTCATTACATGCCTGCAGCATGTGCAACAATGATAATTAATGTCTGTTGTCTTTTGGATCAGCCAAATATTAGGCATCAGGGAGGAATTATCTCCCTGTATCAAATCACATTAATCAAAGTTTTGAGCCACCTGCTAATCCGAGTAGCGCATGCATTTTCCTAAACTGTAGACAGGCCAGAATGAATGTTAAACACATAAAATCACATGTTGGTGGAAAATCCTGATGGGATAAACGATCTGAAAGCTAATTTTTGACAAGCACCGCAAACGACACAAAGGTTATTTTCAGGTAAAGAAATCCAAAATTCCACCTTTACATTGATACTTTAATCATTAAAAAAACTTTTTTTTTTTATTCCACGAACACCGTTTGCTCCGAACGTTACAGCCGTAAGGTGGGACGTGTCGTTGTGTGTTGATGGCGAAAAGCGTGCTGCAGATTTTTCGCCCACAGCCTTTGAACTCCTGCCACCTCTGCCTGCCAGCGCAATCCTACCAAAATCCCGCTGTGCCATGCTGTTGTCAGCCAACAAATGCCTGTCTGCGAGATGGAAACCCCGCATCCCCTCAATCCCAATCCCCAAACCTGTGAGACTGAACAGGCTTACGCGCCAAGCAGGCAAACTCCTTTAGGCCCCTGATAAAGGAAGCAATAAGTCAGCCAGAGAATCCTCGACAGCTAACAAAGGCTTGGAGGACTTAGAGTGTGTTTGCGGTGCATCATCTTATCATGGAGGTGGATGAGGAATTGACACGTGGTGCATTGTAGATAGCACGGCTCTTGTGCCTTTTACTATTATAGGGCACATAGGATGTGTCCCTGGGGAGAACACATGGAGCAGGTCATTTCCGAAACGAGGAAAATACTTTTACAAAGGCCACAATGATAGCAACAGGGCTTTACCAGAGTGATGGGGTGAGGTGGGAGTAATCATGGCCGATTTAAGCTTTGTTTTGATTTTATTGATTTCAGTGCCACCGCTGGGAATGTTGGGGAAAATGAGGAAGAAAGGTCATTAACCAATTTTTTGTTTTTGTTTGTAAAGGAGATTTTTGTTTGAATTAAGTCGCTCTTTTAGCCACATTAGATTCCTCGTTCCATGTCTATTGGTCTGGAACATTGCTGGGATGCTTCATGTCATATTTGTCTCTTACTGCCCAATGGCAGGGATCGTTGTCTGCCCCATTTACATGTTGTGCAGCTGTTACACACTCTGACAAGCATGAATTAGCCAGCTCTGTCAAACCCCAGGCATCGGGCTAAGAGTTGTGAGAGGGACTGAGAATCTTTACACTCCTCTCCCTCCCCTTACCCTTGCCCTGTGATCCAATCCTTTTGCCATCTTCTGGATCAGTGCTTACATGGTATACCCACCAATGCCCAGTGTCAACCTCCAATTACCTCCCCAATCCACGTGACGGCTGGGGGAGACCTTGCACGTGCCTCCTTTTTGTGCCATCTCTTCCAGAGTCCCCCTTCAACTTCGGCAGCAATGGAACAGGCCAACGTCAGGATATCCTCAGCAGTCACGGGAGAGCAGCCCAACAGTAAAGATTTTGAGCGTCTGCAAAAAGATCTGCATAATTTGAATGCACAATGTTACATTTGATGGACGCAGCTGCACAAATTCACCCTGCAAAATGGTGAGCCTAAGGAAAAAATATGTGTTCATTGAGACAACACACAAAAAAGACAGCAAAATTGACAACGACATGACATCACTTCGTGTTATTCTTGTCCTGGTGTTTCTAATGAAAAACATACTGTGGCATTTCCAGAGCTATACGTTAAATACATCAGTGACTTCTGAGAGCTAGACTGAGTGCAGAGTGAGCCCCCTATCTCGGGTTTGACAATAAGTGTACCCTAGTGTACAAAGGGAGGGATGACACACCGCTGTGTAGGGAGTGCTACAGGGGTGACACACCGCTGTGCACCCATTACTTCCAAAAACAGGAGGCAACAGCTGACGGTTGCAGTGATAATAAGCTGGGGTTCCTTTTTGGTGAGTGAGCGGGGCTGCGAGCTGGCTCTCATTATAGTGCCGCTGTGCAGCCCTGGAGGATGCCGTAGTCTAAGCTGTGCCTCCGGCCCCCTGTTTCAGCAGTGGACCATACTGGGCTCCAGGGGCGGTGGAAGGTTGGGTGTACTCTTGATTTTGTGTAGTTTGAAAGGGCTGGGGTGAATAGCACAAAGAGTGCTACTGTGAGTACAAGGGTCAACAAGCTCGGAACTAGGGGCTCCTTCAATACCGTGACTGGGATTTGAGAGTGAGTTGCTACAGGCCGTGCTGTCGCTTTTTGTCCCAACACATTCACAGGACAGAATGATTTGTGTAGTCTAGGATTCATATAGAAACCACAAGTTTAGATGCCGCAAGATAATTGGCTTGAAGACCATCAGTTGTGACCTAATTTGTACTGTAAGTGTTCTGATTTGTAATCTATGTTCTGTCAGTGCCAACAAATGAGATTGCTGTGATGTGGCTGTTAACTGCAGTGTGCTTCAGAGAAACAGGTCGGGCCGTTGCTCAGTGCACGCTAAGGAACAAAACTCTCTTCTTGAGCGTCTTTTCACTAACGTCATTGACAGTGGAACTGTAGACTGAAAGAGAGGCAAAGCGGTAACGATGTCTGTACGAGGGTCCGATGGTGCAGGAATGGAGAGAGCTGAGAGGAGGGGGGTCCTTATAAATAGCTAGTTCGGTACGACAGCGTGACACGTTTGTCCCATGGAAAAAGTGCAGCCTGCTGATGTCACGTCTAAACTGTACTCCTTGTACCAGTGCTTTTCAGTCCTAATGAATAGCCTTATTGGAAAGCTGTCACAGTGGCACTGAGAATCAACAGTCTAAATCGGTAAAATGTTTGTGAGCAGTGTTTATCCTTCATTTGTGGGAGATGAGCTATATTTTGAGTTAGCATAACAAATTTGTACCCCAATTTTTCCCCAAACAGCCTTTTATGATTGGATTGATTTTAAAAGCACTGCCTCAGAACCCATTGTGATGTTATTAATGAAGATCACTTTTTACTTTTGAAAACTGTTTTCATATTATATTATAATATTTTATATCTCATATTTGATTGCCCCTCACAAAATAAAACATTCACTGCACTCACAAAGTGGTTAGAGAGGGGACAGCAAATGCTGGCAAGTTAAATCTTTATTTACCCTTGATGACCGCTCCAAGGGAGTGAGAAGCAGAAAGCACAGAACTTAATTGCAAACAGGGGCGATTTACGCAAGAAAGTGCCTTATTTCTCAGATGATTGTTGCCCGCAGTGGTGGACGCTCTGAAGGTTTCTTTATTTGAAATGACTCCTCTTTACCTCGTCTTAGATGCTTTCTACTTTTGGCTTTCCGTTTAAAGCCAAACTGTCGGCTCTTAGGCTGACAGATTTACTCTTGTGATTTAATCCAATCTATCTGAAAGGGCATGAGACGTATTCCAGCAATGGGACAAAGGTCTGCATAACTCTCGTACACATGGTCAGACGGAAAACAATTATACAAATGACCTTTGAACGCATTGCCTGATTTCCTTCATTAGGTTAAGAGGTTCATTTTGAGTTACGCAGCAAGAGAAATGCCCATTTGCCCAAGGCTTTGTAACAGTAAAATAAATGCTACTTTGAGGCAGGGTTTCAGTAGAGCAAATGCTTGGTTTTAATAGGTCAACCTACAGAATATAAGGTGGCAGTGCCTTTGGTAATTATTTTTTCGTCAACTACACATGCCTAGTTGTAAAACTTATAGGTTCAGAAAAATCTGCTAGAAGACATTTTAAGATTTCTTGACAAAACTCAGTCTTTTATTTCCTTTTTACTTTTCTGTATGGCTATGTTTGTATTTATAAAATGGTTTAATGTCTCGCTTGTTTAAAATTTGATTTGATGGCCAATTGATGATATTACAATTCCCCTGGGATCAATAAATGAACCACACCGTTACGTCATTTTTGTCATTGTAAGACACCCAGGGGAAAGAGCAGGGGGTGTGGGTTGTTGGGAAAGTGGTTAGTGAATCTAGACTGTCACCTCTGGGAGAGCAAGAGTGAACGAAATGAGAGAAAACAGGTACATCTCCCCGAGGTCTATAATCCTGAGATTACTGGTTGCTCTGGGGCCGGTGTGACTGCTCTCACAGCTGCCCGCGCTCACTTCTAATCTCCTCGGGCCCAGCTGTCCAGGAATTGATTCAAAGATTCTCTAAATCAATTACTCTCCTGTCCAAGGTTTCATTGCATTTGAGATGTGTACACACAATTGCACGGGGTGAACAGACACATACATGTACGCACACTTAGACATAAGGCAAAACACACTGACACACGTTGCATCTGCCTAAACAAACATACAACTCTGAAACATTCATTGACCACAGGGGCTTGTGTACTAAGCCCCTTATAACACATTAATGCACAGAGTTGGCTAAAACTCTTGTTCTCAAATTAACAGTACACCAACCCATGACTGTTCATCTGCAGGGTTTCCCAAGAGATCTGCCATTTCACATGAGATTTTAGCATAAGTCAAAAGAGCAAGCCTGCAAATCCCGGTACACGTGACTGAGTGTATATCATGTGCTATTGTACTTACAAGTCAAGTCAAGTCATACGAACTCCATTAGACAATCATTTAAGTCTACTGGGCAAAACAAAATTTTACTTTGTCTTGAGAAAACAAAAACAAAAACCACAAATGTGTTACGGTTCACTTCGTAAACATTAAATGTAACTCAATCTCAAAAGCATGCATTTGATAATATATTTTGACAAAACAGTCTAGTTTAAACAAAATCCTGACCTTTGTTTGGCAGTATATTTGAGATATTTTAGGGTATCATGCACCACTCCAGTTGGTGTCCAGCCACACACTTTTCATAAACGCGCTGTATGAATTATGAATCAGGCAGTGCCGTAGCGAGCTGCGCGTGTGTGCGCAGGAGAACGAAAAGGAGCATAAGCACACAGCAAGTGCCTCCAATTGAGCATATTATTTATTCATCTGTTTGTTATTGAGTCATGGAAAGCCGTACACCAGCCCATAAATGTATTACTGTTAAACCAGGGAGGAGAAATTGACTATCTCTAGTACCGAGGAACTTTAAAGATGAAGTTGCCTTGCTCCAGAGTACATAATTACGTCTCTCCTGAACGCCACGGCTGGTGGAGGGCAGACTCATTGAGGCTGCAGCTTCTTTTCTTTTCATTCCCTACCACAATAAGGTTGGTAGTCCTGGGGAAAAAAGGTAATACCAGCTGCAGAAATAATTGCAGTTTATTGCTAATTAAGCTAATGAATTGCAAAATACCCTCAAGCACTATGCTTGACAAAACGGTGTGCTTACGGGCGTGCTGAGAAAGATAGGGGCGGCAGAATCCATCCTGAACCAGATCAAGGTAAAAAGAGTCACCTTTGAAGGTCCTCCAACTGGGACCCTATCTAGCCTGGAATGCCCCCTGGTGGTTTTCAGAGCTCGTCAAGACCTGGGACGGACAGTTTTCGACCCACAGAGGGATGTGCTGCTGTATGACAGATGTCATCTCTAGGCCTGGCCTCCGGCTGGTCTCTTAGGGGAGGAACATTAATAATGTAGCCTGCTTTGCTAAACTGGCCTGGCAGATGTGAATAGACGAAGCCTGGGGTGCTCAACAGCCGGCCTGGCTTTTTCAGGACTACAGAAGGACTAACAGAAGCAACAGCTGTGCATTTAATAGTTGTGAAAAGGTAACGCACAATCTGCAAAACAACAACAAGAGAGAGAGATACCCAACTTGTCCCAAGCTTGCCTTGCCAGACGTAAACAAAGTGACTCAGACACAACAGAGAAAAGGAAAATTATGCACAAGGGGAGTACATTCTTGTACAGTACAATTTAATTAGCAATGCGGAACAAAAGATGTTCTTCAACATTGTTTTTTTTTTATCCCAGTTTGCCAAAAGCTAGAATTCAGTTGACTTACAGTACAAAATAAGTGTGCTCTGTTGGACATTTTCAGTTATTTTATTTTATAAAGAAAATGCATTGCTAGGTTTTGTGGTTGGATATAATCATAGATTATCCTTTAAAGTATGTACTGCAGAACTGCATTCAGAACAATATTCCCATTGAAACTAGAAAACTTTACATAGGGGCTGGTCTGCAGTTCTTATTTCATTGTAGTTATGTATTGTTCATCTGCTTGTCGATAGTAATTTTCTACATTACCAGATGTATTTGCATTTGGATTGAAGTTGGAGCATTGTGTCTTGGCTAGTGCGATTCACAATGTTTTAAGAAGTCACCCATGGGAACAGCGAATATCTAAATCTAAAAATATTTCTCTCTTTCCAAGTATCAGATAAATAGGCCACATACTACAAAGATTGCATGGATAATAATTGGAGGTTTTGTCAGTTAGGGTGGTCATCCTCACCTGGGGGCCTGTGTGTGCATCACACCTCTGTGACATAGAGACCTTAGGGGTTTGGTTTACGTCTAGCCAAATCTTGTAGTGGGCTGCTCAAGGCCAGCTTGCTTTAACATTACAGCAGGTTAGTAGGATTGTGCAAGATTTTACGGTAACTACTCATGGACGGAGCTTTGTTTGGAAAAAAATTGTTTCAGATGTGGAAACGTTCTCTTGCTGGCTGAATGTGGCCGATACAAAGCCACAGAGCGTTCAAAGACAATATTGCTGAGGGAATAGAAGGAGCAAAATGTCACAGCTGTGGCACTATTTCTTCCCACATTGACTCTTCTGTCATGTTGAACTGGTGGACATGCATAGATATTTCGCCTGTTGTAACCTGCCGTTGCTTGTCATGTTTGCTCCCCTGTGGACACAGGGGTCGTGATGAGGCCTCCCTGGCTGGCACCCCTGTGTCTAGCATCATTCAATGGCCTCAGTGGCACTGAGGTTATTAAAAACACAGCCTCACCGTCTGGCAAACCAGCATTGGTGGCTGGCCTTTTTGCGGCTTTGAAGATGCAGTCTGTCTGGATTTCCATCGTATGAAGTGATGTGAGATAAAAAACGGAAATCCTACAATCAGTGTGTCTGTCAACTATCGACAATCCCATCTGTCTTCTCTGATAAGACCTGTTGTGCCCTGTGGATTCTGGATTTTCAGAGGGCTTGGACAATTTTCAACTGATGCTTCAAAAAAGGGTAACGAGATAAAATAGTAAACTGTCTCATTTAAGATTAAGTTTGAGAAAATGTCGGGCCTAATAGAGTTTTCCGTCACATTACATTGTAAGGTTGAAAACATAACCAGCTACCACAATTAGAACTTGGAGACGACTGCAAAGCCTGTCTTTTTAAAAGTTTTGCGCTTTCTTTGTTTTAGTCTTTGTCCCAACTATTCTCTTGCTAGGATTTGCTTGGTTAAATAAAGGACAATTTGACGGTTGATGAGTACTTGTTTTCATGATACTGATGTGACTAAAATGAATCCCGAAAGTGGTGAATTTATAGCTTCAATCCACTAAAGAACAATGTTTAGCTCTTTAGACCAGGCAGTTCTAACAACATTATGCTCACCTTCTTATCTCAGTCTGTGTTATTTAAACAGGCAGAGTTGTGAAATGAAACAAACCCTTGCCATTACAAAACAGCATGGTTGTCAAAATTTGTGTGTCGACAAGCTGGCATCGTTTCTGAATTATTGATAACATGAACTGCATCGAGCACATGCATTTCAGAAAGCAGATAATCAAATGAGAAAGCTGTGGAAATAAAAGCTTGATACATAATTAATGAATTTGTCCTACTTTCTTGTCTTGAAAACGAGTCTGAGGCAAAAATTAAGTGTCTACCGTATGAGTCTGAATCGCTTTATTTTCATGTCCTCACCATTCCTTCTGAATTCGTAGGTTATTCATGTAGGGGTACAAACACTACTGTGGTTGATGGATTGAAAACTAAATTGGATTTTAGTGTATTCAATTTGTGACAACGCACAACTTTGGATATGTTGTGCAGTATAATTCTTCCAGTTGAGTCCACTAGCCACGGTATTTGGTGTCTGACTATAACTTGTACTTCTCTACAACCTCTCATCTCATGTGGATGTAAACTGTGCTGTGGAACTCAACGCTATCTAGGAACAGAAGCACTGACAATCTAGCATATCAGTGTGCTTTGTATAAAACAACTTTACACGTTTACCATGGCTTGGGTTACAGAGTAAAATTGGAGTCTAAGAAAGGCTAACTGACAGGTGGTCTTTCCTGAATACAACTACAATATTAACATTAACTGTTATCAGTGTCTTTTATTTGTAATGATAAAGCTGATACCTAATCTTTGGCCAGTTGATGGTGTTGCTTGGCTTGTTTGACCAGCTGGATCACGTGAGAACACATTCTGTGGACAATAGAGAGAAAGTGGAAGGAGAGTCACTAATTTACTGAAATTAGGCTTTTATCATATAATCATTTGAAATGCAAAAAATGGGATGGTTGATGACATGGTCCCCTGTCTCATTTGCATCGAAAGGCCTGCTGCTTTGATGAAGGCACTGAGCTGTCCCCCCTTGTGCTAGTGCGTAGTATACTCCCACACACATGTTGCACAACATGTTGCAACAGTAATATGATGTTTCGTGGTAGTCTTAAGTACTTTATTTAAAAAAAAAAAAAAATTATTGGCACACACCAATGAAAGTTACTCTGTATTTTTAAAGGTGATTTTCAACAGAGCAAATCAAGTGTTTTACAACACTAGTAGCATTGTTTCGTAATGAAATGTCGATAGATGATCAGATGTTTGCAGACATTGTGAGATTTGCTTTGAAGAGAAGTTAAGCCCATTGCATGATAATGAAAAAATAAACCAGCTTTAAAAAACATAATTTTGTACTGCTTATACACAGAACATTAGAGTATGTCATCCAAAAATATATTTGAAATAAAAAGGGGGAACTTCCATCTTAAAAGGGAAATATTTGATGTCTGTTTAATGAGGAATGTTTGATATAATGTTTTATTCTTTTATGTTTCTGTGAAATGTACCCATTTAACCAGACTGTTGCTGAACCAAGCAAGCCGTGGTGCAATCACTTATAATTTCCACCCAGCACTAACCGGATTGTCATTTGGCCTCAGCACCCTTTGTCGGGGGTTAGAAGGTGTATGTGCGCAATTGTGTGTCTGTCAGGGTGGTAGTGCGCTGGGTGGAAGGAGGGAGTAACATGCTGACCGGCACTTTCTTGTGCTGTCGGAACCAATCAGTGTCTGGCAAGTTAATGGAGAACACAAAACCTATTTAAAAGCTACATTTACCACTTGGCTGATTCCATTACATTGTGTAATTTCCAGGTGTCACATTTCCCCTCCACACGTCTGTCTTAATGCTCTCCCAAGCAGCCTCTGATTAGTCAGCCTCGGCTGCTCCCCCAAATCTTCTGTCCCAGACCCCCAGCTTTATACCTGCCTGGATGCTAGAGAGGAAAACTCTTTCCCACACGTTACTCAGTGTTCCAGATAAAAGTTGGACATGACCTGTGCACAAAGCACTGAATGAGGGGTTCCCATCTATTCAGAGGACTGCACATCCATACATGAAATGACGACCCATCAAATAATTGCTTCAAATAGATACCTCAAGGTAACGAATGAAACTCGTGCTGCAGTGCTACAAAGCTTGTTTGGTCATACCTTGCCTACAGCTAAATAGTATCGGAACCAATGTCGGAGTCCATGAGATACAGTACACCTGTCACAAACAGTTGGCAGTGATGGACAAAAATAGTCTTTTCCACTGAAGCGCTAAATTGTCTCAATTTACAGAGGATGGCATGACAACTATGCCCATAAGAACACGATTTTCCAACCTGAAACGATGTGTGTTCGCCCTTTCATTTTTTCTCATGTAATGCACCTGGTTTGAAAAATCAATGATATTTACTTCCAAACTTACACTTCAGGGTAATTTCAAATGTACTTGTTTTACATCAGGTTTTATAACCTCACTTAATGCTGTATAAATGTCGAGGAGACTCAAGTTCTCAAGAACTCAAGTTCAAACTCAATCTGCACAAGATCTTAATATGAACCGAAAGAGCAAGAAATGAAATTCCAGTTATTTCGTGGTTGCTGCTCCTACTTTACCCATTTCATGGTTCCCTAATCATGGCAGAGAAGCACTAGGCTCAACCTCTCCTCTATGGATTCCCAGTGTGAAGGGTGACCCAGATAACCTCCATCTTTTTGTCACAGAAGACATTGATGTTTCATCAGGAGGCCTGGACATTGACTTGTGATCATTCTCAGGACCTAAGAAATCAATGGTGGTTGATGATTCAATCAAGCACTTCATTTGATTTGTGGCCCTGTATTGCCACGGTTTGTCAGGTCCTGGCCCCGATAGGGAAAAGCCAACCCCAAAACGAAGGTCCGTAGATCAGTCTTTTTGACAATATAGGGGAAGGCTATTGATTCCTCGCCATGGTTTTTCTGCTTTCCGAAAGATAGTGCTCTTGGAAAATAGTGAAAACCTCTCCTGTGTCCGTGGTTCATAGTCAATGGAGTGAAAGCACTTCTGTCTCATAAAGGTCACTAGCCTTTACCAGTGTGTGTAATGTGTAGGGTACACTCTGTTTCACAAGACGTCTTTGTAGCTTGTCTTGTCTTCATGCACTCTGGCTAAGATCAATGGAGTCACACATTCGCTCTTTCGTTGTTTAGAAATACGGAAGCTTGGAGAGAGGTCATTTGAAATGCAAAGCCTTGCCACGAGTGGGGTCGTTTTGGCACTCCTCTTAATTACGAGTGTAACACTAAAGTCAGGAGATTTATTAGCCTGCCAATACATACAAGTGGGGAACTACGGCCATAATTGATATCGGCTAAGGTGATCATTTTTATTGAGCTAACATGGCCCACAGTGGGCCTCTCTAGTCATAATAGATACACATAAATCATATAGAAGGTGGGCCCAGAGATGAAGAGAAACAAATGACAGTAAATAAATAGCAGTGATGTATTCCGTAAACGTAATTCAATTGTTGCCACGCTGCAGTGCGCCAGCTGATGTTCCATTTTCCAAACACCAAATGTGAAACATAAGGTGGTCAAGGGAACAGAACAAATCCTATTACCAACATTACGACCTCACCTTGATAGCAGAATCCACCCCTAACAATACAAGGCGATTTGGCCTGTTTACAAAAAAGATTGGCACACGAGGACCTATCTTTGGAAAGCTTTGATGAGAGCCAGCCTAAGATTATCCTTAACCCCTCAGTCGGTGCATATGAGCTCTCTACCAGGCAATACATCGTGCTCGTAGAAAAACAATAGTAGTGGAACACTCGAGGGGCGACTTTTGTGTCCACATCAGCTGACTTTCTTTGGTGCAAATTGCAGGTCAGGCAGGTTGATTTGCAGGTTGGGACCTTCCCCATCCAGTCTCCCGTGAGGCTGCTGAATCACCTACAGTAGGCAGAGTGTATTAAAGGCACCCACAGGGCTTCTAATGATTAGCCCTCTGTCAATGAAGAGAAATGTCCTGTGCCTTAATTTATGAATCCAGTGCCGACAACCAGGAACTAAAAAAAAATCAAAACAGGGTGGGTGAACACGGTCATTAATGGTGTTACTGAATGTTAAATGTGTTTTCAAAGAAAGAGGTGATGGAGGGAAATAAAGAGGAGGGAGGTCCATCTTTGCTGCGGTCAAATGCAATATCTGGGCAGTTCAACATTCCTCGTGTGTAGATGGGAAGAGGGCTATTTCCAGTTGGCTGACCGATGCTGAGCGATCCTTCAGGAATTCATTGTCTGTAGCATATATCCAGGCAATATGGCCTCTGGCAGGGTGAAAGCGGATTAAGGCTGACACCCCAGGGATAGCCTGACGAGAGGAGGCCGATCGCGACTACTGCAGCAACAGCTGTGGGAATAATAATTGACTTCTCCGTCATTTCAAGAGAATTTATTTTGTAATCATGCTGTTGTCTTTTCTTTTCCCACTGTGCAAGCACCCACACAGGCCCCGTCTTTGTCTGTTAATATCACAAAGTATATGTATAAATATGTATCTTACTCTTGAGGATCTCCCGAGCAGTGGGAAATGAATATGTATGTGCCCTTCCGGAAATATGCATTTATCATTGTATGTACTTAACACGTTCCATTAAAATGGTGTGGCCTTTAAATCTTAATCCTGCTAAAATAAAACCTGAATGGTATCCTGTTTTATTCAGTATAGCTGACTGCATCCCATTTGTAAATAGAATGAAAGGAGAGCACAATCAGTGTTAGATCAATAAACAAATGCAACTGCTAATTGGAGGACGGTCTCGCCAATGGCATACTGGATGGATCACCGAAAATAAAATGAAGCCCTTCGTTAGCAAGGCTAATGTGGACAGCATGTTCAACCTACAACCAAGCAGCATATAGCTCACTGCGCTCTAATGTTCTATGATGTATGAACGTATTGTTACCGACAGAAATGGTAAAACAACGCAAATGTTTATCATTTTTAATTATTAGTCCATACAGAATATCTACATTTTGTTCGATGAGCACATGAAAAAGAAGCATGCTTTAAAATGGTTGCAAGGCATTACCACAGGCGACCAAGTTGGATCAGTGAACCCCTACAGGTAATTACTTTAGAACGTGTATGGGACTTATCGTCAGATGAGCATTGTCAGTCAGTCAAAATGTATTAGAAAATATGAAGGCCAGTAACATGAACATGAACAAGCATTTAGAGTATACTTATCTGTAAGTGTTATTCATCATTATAATACACCCATCCCAATTCAGCATTCAACCAGGCCATCACCTGAGTTCAATGAATCATGGCAGTCACATCAAATTGACTAGGGGGTCACTAATACAAAGGATTTTATTAGTATGACTGTATTTATACTACGTTGGTCTTTATTCTGTAGTACCTAAATTGAGTTAGCCCCAATAGGATAACCATAGCATTAATCAGCATGTTCCTGCCCGAAATAAGGGTGTGGAGAAAGTGATAGGACAGGAGAGAATACAGAAACAGTACTCATGTACCCCCAACCATACTCAAAGTGTCTCTACAGAATGCTGTGGTGAGTTGATGATTTGAATTAGTCCGCCATCCACACCCACATGTGCATTATAAAAACAGGCAATATCCTTCGTCAGTTATAAGCCCCCAATGTTTCTCATGGCCTTGTGTGAAACGTTTTCCTTTGTATTCCCTCGTTGATATGTATTTTCCCTCCCAAGGCTGTCAGGAATTTAGAGTGCCTGCTGAAAAGTCGTCAGCACCCCCACCCACCGTTCCCCACCCCCACCACCCTAGGCACAAACACCTTACACAGCAGCATGGCCACAAGAACCTCTTCCAGCCCCCTGCGCTGCTAAGATAACGCTTCTACTGTCTAGCACGGAGTGCATGTTCCCTGTCCTCCAAACTTTCCCCTGAAATGCCCCCTGCCAATGGGAGGTTGGGGTCAGCAGATTTTATTAGCTACAATTAATCCGTCAGCTAGGGGAGCGGCCTAAAAATAAGCTGCTTTGTTTAGGAGGACATTTATCTCTAGGAGCCACGCCGGTGAAGGGGCTGGATGATGTCAGCTCTGCTCCACTGCCTTGCAAGATTAAACCCACCACTGGCTCTGTGTAAGAAATCGATAAAGGGGAAGCTGTAGAGAACTATTAGAACCATAATCTTACACAAAGCATCATTCGTCTTACGGCTGATTCCCAGATCATCTATAGGAACAACCCGTGCAAGGTTGTTCTCCAAATGTGGAAACGACAACTGCTGGAATTGTGGGCACAGGGAAGAGATCTGAAACGCATACAAGGGCATCGCTCAATCTATTGAAACGCAGTGTGCTGCGACATTGTCAATAGTTTATAAGGTTGATGGACCGGGGAATATTAATGAATGCTTCTCTACAGTGTTGTTGAAAACCCTGCAAGACAGGCCTGTCAAAATGCAGTGGGAAAAGCAACGATCCGCCCGGTTGAGCCCACAAATTACCGGAGCTTTTCGGCCGTTAGGAAATCAGGGCTGCATCCAAACTGTGGCTGTGTGAGTTTTCTGTCCGTCATAAGCAGCAGGTTCACTGGCTGTGATTGTATGGTGGCCCAGGCCTCTCATCAAGCGCTCTTCAGTTCAGCCAATCATACGCGCACTCACCTGCATTTACCTAGGCCGTCGTCACGGCAACCGCCTCTGCTTGATCAGCCTCCTACTCATCAAATGACACTCCAATGACCACTTCATGGATCAGTAAAAGGCACCCATCTGGATAAGGAAATGCAGAGAGGGGGATAAAAATGATAACAGTTGCAACACTTGGCTCAGAGAGATGGTTTGAGCTATCCCGATGACTGCCATCAAGTTCAACTAGTGGAAAGGGGATCAATAAACTAAAGATTAGTCTATTGACCAGAACTGAGAATTTCTCTGTTGGCTATGTGCATTTGCATTTGAAGGCCAAAGGTTAGACTGACTTGGCCCTTCTCCAATATGTTCATCAGGAAAGTCCACTCCAAATGAAATTGCCTTTTTTATACATTTTGATTGCATTGGTTGTTTTATGGTTTTGAGAGTGAATGGGCTAGAGTGGGCAGAGTAAGGGAAGAGGTGAGGTGGTCGCTTTTGAATTCCAGATGGAAATCGCTATATCAGACTCCAAGGCACTTTCCGATCAAGAACAGCCCCTAAGCCGTGGTATATTGTGCTGTTCAAATGATAGTCTTGTAGGGTCCAGGTGCTCTTAGGTAAGCCTCAAATCCTCATCGGTGATTATCAGCCATGGGTGGGCAAAGCAAATATCCAGCGGGAAAAAATGTGTGTGGTTAGCTCACAAGAATTTCCTGTCAGTTATGAAATAAACATTTTACTCCTTAATTGTAGAGGGCAAACCATTTATTGTTTGATCTGAGAAGCAATGCACAGGCCGTCCATCTATAGGCCAAGCAGCATTGCGGCAGGTCTCGTTTTCTTTCAATTAACCCGCATTCAAGGCGGCAGATTAGTCAAATCGGCACCCGCATACTGTGAGTACTCCTTCTTCGTCCTTCACATTTTGCAGCAGATTAGAATGTGACTAATAGCTGCTGCTGAACACGGATTACACGTGGAGCTCACAGTCAGGCGAGAGCCTAACGGCTGTCAGGCTGTGAAGGGGACTCCTTGGGGCGGATGTTGCTGATGCGTCGTCACGGTGTGAATATGACAAAGCGGATTGTCACAGACCAACAAACGTACGACGTCTTTTGGACGTGGCATCTTGTTGATGGTCTCTGAATAGTTTCTCGTTGTTTCCCGGCACTTTGTCTTATCGACGTTTTACAAATTGAAATTCAAAGCTAGTATTCTGTTGCGTGCTGCCATTTCATTATATTTAGTTCAAACCTAGTGCTGTCACCGTCTTTGGGTTTGTGATGCACTGGCTTCCTGAACCGTTTTTCCCATCACACACAGACTGAGCTGCCTTGGTTGTGGAGCGTAGTTTTGCTTGCAGAGCCATGCTACAGTAATAGACGGTGACAGGACCCTTTCTCCACCTGCCCCGGGGGCAGTTAGTCATGTGTGGTTTGAGTCAAGCTGGTCCTCAGAGGACCGCTCCAATCCCCAGCACATTCCCCGTCAGCAGCCTCCTCTGTCCGCCCTACAACATTCTTTTCATGTCATCTATCAATCCTCTCCGCCCTCGCTGATTCGCTAAGCCCAGAGTCAGACTGCCACATCACAGTGGTCCAGTGCTCGGCGGTGCGTCTCTCAGCTCCGATTGGGCCATCCCACCGCGGCCTGCCAAACGCATGTGACAGGGAGAGAAGCGTGGACCTTCGGAGAAAGGCTGTTTGTTGGCGTAAACAGGCTGTGACAGCAACACTGAGTAACAATGCACTGCTGCAGAACCGGAGCTATTTATATACAGCCCAACCCCAACCAGGTGACAGAGGAAGAGGCGCTGCAAGCTGTAAACCAAAGTCAATGACACGTTGTTGATCATTTTCTGCTGAACACAATGAATAAAAGCCATCTGCTTTAATTGAAGCTAAACACCTCCGATGTCTGTCACGTAGGTGTTTTAGGCATGACTTTCTAATGGCAAGGCACTTGTCATAAAACAGGGATATCAGGTTAATGGAAAGGGGGCCCGCAGCCATAAACCTTGAGACACTATTTAACAGATAATGCCAAGGAGGCTTTTATGGAGGGACATTGTGCCGTTTGCCCAGAGAACAATGGGCCGTCATCTCTCACATGGCTGATGACCATCTCTGCCAGTGCCAGAGCATGGCAGTAGGCCAGCCAAAGTGCTGACATGGGGGGAAACCTTGCTGGACCGTAAATGAACATTGACACTGAGAGACCAAAGCTAAATAGGAAAGCAGCTCACCGCGTCACCACGTATCATATTTCATGTTTCTGTTAGTGTTGCTGCTAAGGCATCTTTCTTAGACGAGATGACATATGAATATCCTGTTTTAGAATTCAATTACAGATAGTACTTTTATAAAAGCAAAGTAGGAGCTTGTAGGTCTAAACTTTAGCCTACATAAACAAACAACAAGGAATAAATGAGCTCAACATAACTCTAAAGAGCTACAACTATGTTCTTTGTCTGTTCATCCAAGAAAAAAACAAAACCAAAAAAAAAACTAACGCCCAAGGGTAATAGGCGAATTAGAAATGGGAAAACAGTAAAGAAATTAACTTGTTTTCATCTTGTTGCAGTACATTATTTCAAAGAGAATATGGTATTAAGACATTCTTTCCTCGATCAACAAAGTCTGACTATTTTCCATGGTAAACAAAGTCTAATTGCTCTATGGTGTTCAAGATTATTTTTGAATATCTTCAATTGCCAAAAATGCCTTTCATGCAGTTTTACCTCAAATCCCCCAAAAGGAGTTATTAGAAAAACAAATGATATACTACTTGTCTGAAATAAATGGCTGTAGGGAAACAAAGATGAAGCACTGAGATAGTCACTTTTAACTTAAAGTGTTGCAGACATCATAGCGTGCGTTAAACTGGCTAAAAGAGAAAGTTCCTTGGTTTCTTTAAAAAAGGCTCACATTTGATCAGTAAAAAATATCTGCAATCTCCCCAAATATTTAAGTAAGCTAAAGGCAATACAGAAATAAACATTATATTAAAAGCTTAATAAATCTAACAATATTTTCTTTGTCAACATTGGTCTCACCTGTGCCCCATCCTTTTCACTGCTCCTGCTAGAGGTGTTTGGTGTGGTCTACAAAGAGAATACATTAAATTGTAATAGCATGTGAGCCCAAGGAGGGGTGCATTTACATTCCAAAGATCCCTTCAACATAAGAACATTAGTATGTTGTGAAGTGTAGCTCGTTTTACTAAATTGATACTAATGAGGTATTTACATACGTAAGTTTTATGGGCCAACAATGTATGCGCAATTAAAATTGTTCACCTCTCAGTGCTCACTACCTTGAAATGCTTTACTGTGAAACTGAAGAAATCTTTCCTGCTCCCTCATTGGTATGTCATTATTCACAGCATTTCAAAAGCCATTCTCCTTAGTTAAAGCTAACATAAGTAGCATGACAGCCTCGTGATTATCATGAAGCCTCAGTTGATGGCAAGAGGTAATTGTTCATGGACCAACTTAACTATAGTGGTTAACTGCAATTACAGCATTTCTCTGTGACCATAATGAAAATTGCTCTGGGAAGCTCTTTATCTCATGACTCCTGGGTTTGGTGCAGCGTATATCTAGTTGCAGAGCTTTTAATTTGCCATATTTGGTCAGTTCACATGAGTCTCAATGACAATAATTCATGGTACTCGGTGCTTTGGCTTTTGACCCCTGGTGGGTTACAGTATCTTCTCATGACTAGTAGATTCATAGCGCTCATTAACCTTGACTAAATAAACATGTATTTATTCTCTGCTACAGAAATATGAAGAATACTTATTACCTGATCTCGTTGGTTGGTATACAGTAGGCTATATGCCTTTTGGCTATCTGAGGAAATAAGTGAATGAGTGCAATAGCAACATTTTTTAATTCCGTAATTGTTAATTTCAAAAACACATTTAATTTCCAAAGGAAATAAACATACCGATGTGAAGATTGAAGAATTTTGTATAAATCCCAGAAGATATTCACAGCTCACAAAAAATACAGGTACATAATAAATATCCAGTAATTAGAGAACAGTACTAAAATTTAAATAAGTAGTGTTTTTGGGTTTGTGCATGTGTTTTGGTATGCAAATGTGTAGGCGTGTGCTAACCTAACACATACATACTTACTAGCCCTAAGCAGCAATTCAAAGTAGATTTTGCAACAATAACTACAGTCATCAAGATTTGGCATTCTCACTCATTGAGTCGACAAGGGCCAAATTTACTCCAAACACAACTAAATATACTTTCACCTCTAGAAACATGTTCATCCCACAGTACACCTGATGCTAAAATTATCAAGCTAATGCAATCAGAAAGACTTGGATATTCTGCTTTACACTCACAGTTTTATTAATGTAGTTATGAACTAAAAGCTCACTGATTCTATGAAATGAGCGGGAGAGTGTCGGCCCACTCCGGTCAAGCAGTGAAGCAGCGCTTGCAAATTGTGATCTATGGAATGTAAAACTGCTCACCTGGGCGAGTTAGCCCTGCATTCATCAATGTATCCCTAATCACTGTTTATCTGTTTCCTATCATGACTACTACCTGCACAGCAGTCACATCCAGCTGCATTCAGTCAATGTGTGGAATTCCCTCTGCTAAAGAAATAGCACCTCAAGAACTAGTCGTAGATATTTTCCAACTAAAACAACAATATAAGGTCAGTCAAAGCCATTCGGAAAGACACCTATCGCCTTTCACTGTTCGGATATGAAAGAAAATTACAAGGAGTTCACAAGGAACTTCAGGTGAATTTCGGGGGCTTGGAGGCTGAGCTTAACCAGAAGTGAGGAGGAGCCTTTGGGGAGCTGGAGCAGATGAGAAGGAGTTTAGAGCGAGCTGATTGGACGTGATGAGAACTCATCACATGGTGGATGATGAGTCATTCATCAGCTCTTAATGGACTGCAGCTGTGCTCTAATGACCCGTGGCCGCAGAAGAGTACTGGCCACTCGGACCATGCCTCTCACTGGGGTTATTAGTCACCATGCGTAGGCATGCTCACACACGCATGGGCACCAACACACACACGCACACACACACACACGCACACATGCACACAATTACAAGCCAACAACTCCAACGTGTGCATGACCTTGACGATAAGGGTTTCATAATGTCAGGTGCATGTTCATGTGCTCAATTCAATTCCACTTGATCTTCCTTTGAAACAAGAGCAATTAACGACACCCACACACCGCGTTGGACTGAAGTGTTAGACCAATATTTTTTTTGGTAACATCTTGCATGTGGGTGAAACACCCAGCTTTGCCTATGCGAGTGCTTTATTTTGCATGTCAAGGGCTCTATAATGTTCTCATTGTTATGCTAAGAGGACTGGATTTGCGTGTCTCGCGTTTCAGATGTGTGTGAGCGATCATGAATGACAAAGGAAATTTGTGTTGGGAAGGATTGAGAGTGCAGAGTGGAGTGGAAGTGGCGATAGCGTTGGCGGGTCCAGTCCGTCTTTTCCCCCTTTAAGAAACCTCTCATCCGACACCGAGCCAGGCAGAACTACCCATGGCTCTTCTAGGAGAGCCCTAATAAGGAGAAGCCTTATGAATTATTGATTATGGTGGTGTTAACCCATCGCCCTTATAAGATACATAGTGCCTTTAAATCCAAACAGCTTTGTTGTGGATTTCTGAGCACAGTAGCAGAAGGGGGCCCGGATGCCCCAGAAACAGACCAATTAGGGGCTGTACGGGTTACTTGACCCAACCTCTTCTTCCCCTCATGCCACAATCCCTTGATCCTTTAACTGCTCTCTGTGGGTTGCAGTAAAATCCCTCCCCGGGCAGTGGCCCCCTGTGCTGCAGGCGGCGGCCGGACACTCTGGATCCGGTTTGGGGCCTCTTTCTCCTCTCCATCATGGCTCCAGACCGCAATGGGACGAGTTCAAAACCGAACTTTGACAACCTGCTACTTTGCGGTCAACCGAGACCATTTATTACAGACCACAATAGCATTTAGATCTCTGACTGCTCTGTCGAACGCATTAGCAGGGTGCTTCCGGCGGTTGCTGGGGGTTTTCAATCGAATTGGAAGGTCAGTGTATTTCCCAGTCTCATTATGCATTCGTGGGAAAGCATGCCAGTCAAAAGTCATGGACAGAAGCAGTTTTATAGTTAAGCTAGACTTAAAATCCCCTGTCTGCTTGAAATAAATATTGACAAGTAGGTAGTCTTATTTTATGAAACTTGCAATCCAGTGTACAACAACTCACTGTCTTAGCTACGTCTACAAAACATACAAAGTTAAACTGGAAGAACTATTATAGTTGTTATTAACTCAATTAATTAAATTGTTGACAAACCTTTTTCTAAAAGAATTCCAATTTTGTTTAAAGGTCCTCATGGAGTTTTATTTTACAAATGAACCAACGTTTTCAACCCTTGATTTATGCTCCGATCAAATGAAAGAAAGGCTCATTTCAACCCCATGTGACTCATGACTCATGTGAACTGACCAAATATGGCAAATTAAAAGCTCTGCAACCAGATATAAGAAAGTTGCTTTTTCTTAATTGGGTTTTTTATTTACAACGGGCAGCTCCCCTAAAACAAACATAATATAATTTACATTTCATCTCTAGGTTCCCCCTACCTAATGGTTTCCTCTGGATATTCAGGACCAATTTAACGGCCAACGCCTCTTTTTTAACTGTTGAA
>JAPMUY010001416.1:115000-185238 GCA_026901105.3 Galaxias olidus
TAATCTTCCCCTATTTTCATCCAAAGCCCTCCTCGTCCCCACCACACGCCAACCAAGGCAGAGGGGAGAGCAGGGAGGCTTGATCAACTTAATTAAAAGCCCATTAGTTATTCAACGTGGTGTTCAGTGACAAAGGAAATCAGCAGTGGATGCGATGTGGTCGAGTGGAGGGGAAGCTAAATGAGCAAATGATAGCACACCGACAGCAGTAGAACGGCTCTATAGGAGCAAACAGAGCATAAATGAGGAGTGACTCGTCTCCAATCTCAACCAGAGATTGGGTGCACCATGGCAAAACCATTGGATGGGGCATGGTGTTCCTTTTTGACAGTTAAGTCATCGTGACCACAAATGAAGCATGTTCGAAGATAGGCTGCATAGCCTATAGTGTGGAGAAGCCGTGCCCTGGGCTAGGCTGGAATGATTTCTCACAGCCTGATCGCCTTGGAGCACGGGGAGGGCTTTTTAATAAGTCAATCCAAAATGACTATTTCTATGGTAAAATCACTGTAACTGCTAGTTAGGCGTGAATGAAATCAGCTCATGCCTTACACAGAGGAAAATTACAGGAACATGACAACTGCATCTCATCCATAAACCCAAAGTCTGACTACCAACAAAGATTCTGAATCTGTCGGAAAGAGAACAAAATCAATGGTTTGTATTTAACATTGACCGAGCGGACAACTTGAAAGAACAACTTAAAGGACATATGAGCATCATGTCTAGGCTGATGGGGTCGTAAAAAAAAAAGTCAGACCTGTAGTCTGTGCCACTCTCAAAGTCAGCATCAAAGATGATCCCCTGTGGTGACATTTAGAAAGTTGGTTTACCACTGCCTTTGATATTTCAAACAGGTCCTGGTTTACCGATGCCTGGTCTTTGAACGTTCACAGAGTTTATGTAGGATGTCAGGCATCACACAGCTACTTTTAAGCACACTCAGATATCAAATGAGATTTATTTTTCCATGTCGAAATCCAATGCAGACCAGACTTGCAAGCTGCCACCGCATCCAGAATGTCTTTGTTAAGGCAATCTATTGTAGAACGTGCTTTTGAACCAAGGCATTAATCATAAGTTCAATGACCCTTTAGCTGAATATAGCTTCCAAGAGGTCACTGTTCTAACCCCTAAGCTAGATATAGTATTCCAACCTTTAAGCTGCATTCTTCTAAACTTCACTACTCCTGTTGCAGCCTGGAAAAAGCAAGGCTTGCATTCTATGGATGAAGATATAAGACAGCAGACTTTAGGTTTAGATATCATTCTCTTTCGGGCAGCGTCTTACACGTTGTGTGAGTATGATCCTTTTGCAAACGAACTTTGTCCTTTGCAGAAGTACTATCTTGGTAAAATACTGGTATCAAACTTTATTATCTGGTTAACTTGTGTTTACAAGTTTGTTGTACAACAATATAGTATTTGATCTCAACCATTTCTGTGTCTGTGTCTTATTGAGTTCTATTTTACTTATGTTCGTGAGTGTATAAAGATTGGATCCACGACATCTTCTTAGCATGTCTCACATGCTGTCTATCTGCACGTCTATCTACCGTCTATCTACCGTCAATCCCAACCACATAGGATTTAACCTTTCGAAAATGCAGCATGTTAATTCCACATCAGTGCAAGTGTATAATGTGTTAGTTTATATAATAATCTAGCCCAATGAAATGACAGATTCCCCAAAGACGTGATTGTTTAAGGGGTAATTCCCAAGGTATTCTTGTCAACACCTGACACTATGTCTGCGCCATCATAACAATAGCTCTTGTATTTCGTGTCCAGGCCCCGTGGTGTTAAGCTACAAGCCGCCTGACCAGCGCAAGGCAGAGAATAACACATCGCGCTGCACGCCTCTGGTAAAAACCCTCTTCCTAATGAAATATTAATTTGCGGTTCCCTGCTAATGATAATGCACTGGCACGCATGAGTTGGTCGGACGGAGCCAGCCAAATCCCCATCACACTTCTGTGACAAGAGGATAACGTTACTATTATGACCCACAAATGAGATGTGAATCTGTGAATCACAGAGCGGTTAAAGAGGTGGTCCACCATGCTTTATTAATTCTTTACATCCCCAAGTCCCTCAGACGGTTGCACCGTGGACCTTCTGCTCTAGATTAGATTGCACGAGCCAATTAAAGAGAGACAGAACGAAGGGAGTCTTTGCGAGGCGGCGGTATCTGTCTGTCTGCGTTACTGTCCTACTCTCCCGCACTCCCTCTCACTGTATCTCACACACGCACACATACAGAAGTACAAAACGTCTCCCTACACGCGCACACACACAAGCCCCCCAAATAGGCACTATTCAAACACACTCTCTCCTTTCCCCGAGTGAGTCATCGTACTACTTATCCACGGAACAACATGGTCAGTGATTAGTAGCAGGAACCCACAGAGAAAAAAAAAAACGTATGTATCAGTCCTCACACTCAGCTCTTGAATTAGTGATTCCATGCTGAGGGTACACTGTTAAGCAGTTAAAATCTACAGACGTCACACTTGCAATTATAAAGATAAAGGTTCGCACTCCAACGGCGTGTGCTTTTGAAAAAACGCCAAACCAAACCTACAGAGAAGTCCTATTGATTTACGAAAAGTTCAAAAGACACGTTTTATCATTTAGCTTGAAACGAAAATATGGAAGCGTCGGCACCGTCCGCATCTCTTTTAACTTTAAATTATTTTCAGTCTGTGCTAGAAAAAAAAGGAAGCATTTTGTGTGTAAAATAATAAGGCTCTCTCTCACTAACCAGCGGGAGATGGTATCTCAGCAAACGTAATGAAACTGGAGATCTAATCCTGAGAGATACCCGTTGTTGACAGTGATTTAAACACAGAGGTACCTTGCAGGAAGGAATCCTCTCATCCACTAAAGAGGTGGCTAAATCACTGCTTTTCCCCACCAGGGAGAACAAACAGAGTTTGATTGTGTTCCGCAGAGGCCCTCCATACGATCTATACCTTATTTGAGCTCTTTAAGTAGTTGAACATCCAAATAAAGCTGGAAGGACACGTTGAAGTGAGAGGCCAGGTTTTATGAAAACTGCCTTTTAGGTCAACAATTTCACTGAAATCTGTAAATAAAATCTAAATTTCACTGAAATCTGTAAATAAAATCTACATTATTTTTGTTACGCCATTAATCTATTGATCATAAAAAAACAAATAGAGGGGTTGAGGAGAATACTTTGTGTCTCTTACTCCTGATGTCAATTGGGATGCTTTCAGCAGCTGGCCCTGCTAAATCTTTTAAGTCTTCTATCTCTGATGCTATGCAGGGTGTAAGACCGTCTGTATGTTTGTGTGTGTCTGTGCGTATGTGTTTGTGCACACCTCCAGAGGAAGAGGCTGCCAGCATGCTCCTGGCACAAGACTCCCTGCCCATCAGACTTGACAGAGGGAACAGATGGAGCCCCCTGAACGGGGAGGTCTCCAGTCGGCTCCAAGACCTCTGTTCTGGCCCTGCCACGCCACCAAGCCTCCCATCCACCACAGCCAGCTGTGCCCAGCCCTGCAATTCCATCAAAGCAATTGGCTGTTCTTTAATTGGCTGGCCATAATCCATTATCCCTCTGAATACCGGGCTTTCATGGAATGCATGTGCCTCACCTTGGGGTGATACAAAAGACATAATAAAAAATGAAGCGAATTGGAATAATGGGTGGCATTGGTAGCTTGGTAGCGAAGCTATCCCTATGGATACAGCGAATGCAATTGTGCTTACCAGAATGTTGCTAAATGATATTAGTGCTGCATAGCCAGGAAATGAAAAGGCCATTTTGCTGAAACCCTCAGCAAGGTATTGATTGGCAACTGTTTACCTGCCGAGTAATTTTTTATTCAGCTGTGCTCCAGCCTCACCGCCTCAAAACACTTAGAGGGGCTTTTACATTGCTTTTTAAACACAAAACAACATGTGTATATTAAAACTATAGTCATGCACCCATCACCTCCCAAAAGCCTTAAAAGGGGTTGTATAAATTCAAAGGTGAGTCAAATGCATGCGAGTTCACCAACTGTTCACCAGAATATAACACACTTTGTTAATCGAGATTACGCTCATGAATTTCACATTAAAATTGTTCCGGTCAGTTATCTTACATCGACTAGGTTAGTTGTAAATAATTATTTCCTGTATAAAACAAGGACTCCCCACCAAAAACAATGACCGGAAAACACTGACTGTCAAACCCATGAAGGTTTTAAAACCAAAGGCATGTCATTTTTACAAATCACTGTGATTTTCATTCCTTAGTCATTCATTAAATGTTGGTCTATTCCAACCCACTGCTCTTATTCAAGGGGCGCTGTCAGATGCAGATTAGCTGTCTGTCCGGTTATCTCCCTTTTCACCTGTCTGACAAGCCACACAAATTAGTTTGTTTTTGTCTAAGTGGGAGGATCCTTTTGAAAAAAAAAACTACTTTCTATTTTGTTTGCCAGTATTTCTCTGCAGGCATATTTTAATCAATATAAATTTTAATTAATCTTCCGGATGTGTAAGACAGCCCTGCTATGTATGTTTCCTTAAAGATAATGAGGCGAAGTAGCGACTGGTTTTAATTTGCCAGCATTGTTTGAATAAATGATTGCTTTTTCCCTCCTATCTAGCACTGCAGTCCAGCCAATAAACTTTCTAACCCTCAGGGCTATTGCAAGTTAGGCATGTAAGCCATGTAATTTCTATAGCATTTCTAAGCTCTAGTACCTGTTCCTACACTGCTCCCTAAAGGCAGTGTATTCTTCAAGCGAAAGCAAACTTTTCCTGGTTGTTTTGTTCTCTTTCGTTTGTTTGCCGAGGCTGTGATAGTATACTTGTTTGCTTCTGATTTGATTTTGCGGTATCTTACACCCCAATACAGCAGGGGGAACCAAACTGAATGGATCGCGACAAAACATTACGAGTGGACTGGTTAGTAGTTACTGGTACGAGTTGTAAATGTGTTCATATTTTTTTTACTTCTTCAGCTAAGCTGATCTGAAAAGTATTCATCGTTCAAGATAAAATTCTAAACTTCAACTATACTTGGACCAATTGCATATGATGTTCGCCAGGGTTCGCGTTTGACATGCTCGCCGAGCTAGAAAAAATCGGCTGCGCAGCGGCAGGCGAACAAACAACCAAAGTGACGTCGCTTGCTGATTTTTGTTCGCTTACCCCCAGCATGCTTGAAGCATTAAGTTTGAAATGCCATAAACATACTTTTTTTCAATTCCCAAATACATTAATAACCCGTATTACAGTGTCCATTTTAGGATATGTTTCAGTCTCAGTCGTGCGTGGTATAAATCTCATCAAGACTTGTGGTTGTTATAGCTAAAACTTGCTTTCAGATTCAGTTTAACGAAAAGTGGTTCAATCTCACCACAACTTGGTGTTAGTTGGCTACGTAAAGTACAGTATGCTAGCAAAGAACTTACATGCTAGCCAGCTTTTCTGACCCACTATGCTCTGCGAAGCGGAAGATGCGTCACACAGATGGAGCACCAACAATTTTCAAATTTGGCACTACTGAGTGTGACTTTTGTGACGATTGTATGCCTACTTTATGCAATAGTACGTACTCTGTAAGGGCAGCTGCAGTACCTACTAAAAGAAAAAAGTAGTAGTATGCGATATCAGACTGAAGGTTGTGGTGAGATTGAAAACCCATTTTAGTTAGGCTGACTTTACAAACAAATCATGATGAGAATGACGTCAAGTTTTGACGTGAATGAAAACAACTTTTCGTTAAACTGACTTTGAAAGCAAGTTTTAGTTTCAGTGTCCACAGTCTTGATGAGATTTATACCACGTACGACTGAGACTGAACGAGACTGAAACATGTCCTAAAATGGACACCGTACTTCATAATTGGCTCAGTTGTTTTTCATTTGTTATTCCTCATCGATTTTCATCATCGTTTATAAACTCCCTCATGAATCACCCACAGTAGCAGTGCCCCCACGCTCTGGGTGTTGGAGCTCCAAATCGATGCAGAGCCCTGAGCACATGAATAGCAGTACACTTCACTATTCAATATACAGTATGTTTCCATCGCAAAAACTAGTGCAGCCTTGCCTTAACTGTCATAGTAAGAGCCCACGTCAAATGTAATATTTGCCACACTGTTTTGTTTAAATTATTAATATAGTGGATTTTTTTACTATGTTTAGAAATACAAACATATTGCGTTATGCAACATTACATGACATTATATTATATTACATAATACGATTTCTGAGAATCGACATTATATTATATTACATAATACGATTTCTGAGAATCTCTGGTTTGTGGCTTTCCACCACATACAATGCCATGGATCAGTGGGTGGTAGTTGCTGTTCTATCTCATTTCCTCCGGCCCAAGTCATGTGTCAGTGGTGTCTCACAGTGATCCCTATCTGTGAAGACAGTGCCCGGAAGGATTAACAACTGGGGAGATGGAAGTGGTGATAAATGTAACCTCGACGGTCCCCTTGTCTCGGACTGTATAAATTAACTCTTCCTCTGGATCTGTCCATGGCCGTTCCTCTGGATGTCCAACTCATTGATCCCAGTGGGGAGATGAACACAGTCAATTATGGTTTGGGATCTCAACCAAGTTGTTTAAGTTTAAGGTGGGAGGTGCAGCTAAATCTAAAAGGATATCTTCTAAGTGACTTTTGGCATAAGTCTGGCCTTACAAATAATCCACCATATTTATGGTCATCTATTCACGTGACTAGCACTGGCCAGATTCTTTATAGAGACAGGAGTTGTCAAAGAGAAAGCAATGTTTTTTTCTGTGGAGCAGGGAGCTGACTGGGGCTGCGCTGAGTGTTATAGGAGTGGATAGGGGCCCTGATGGGGCTGTAAAGCAGCAGTGGAGTACCTGTGCCTCCGCCAGTTTAGTGGATTAAGGAGTGGCGCGGCACTTGCCGGAGTCGGCTGTGTCAACACCGCGAGCGTCTCCCGAGACGTCGGGCTAAATCAATGCACTCGCGCTCGGGCGGGACTCTTTAGAGGTTATGCAAATGAACGAGGCAGGAATGTGACATTTTGAAAGCCCAGGATGGATCACCCCTATTAGTAGAGGCTTTGATGGATCTTAAAAGGTACTTTCCCCTGTCATGATGGAGGCTTATTTTACCAGTCCCCCCACCCACCCCTCGTCTACTCCATTTCAGCGTGATTTGTGGTGGGCATGGCTGATGTTAAGTTCATATAAAACAAACACTCCCATTGCTGAGTCCGCCTGTGAAATGAAGGCTTATCATCTAGAAGAGGCTGTTGGAGAGCAGGGAGGCAGCCATTAGGTCCCTGCTCTTTTAGCTGTAAGCATCAGCACTGGGGCTGACTAAATCTGAGACCCCTGTTTGTTTTTTTTACAGTACATTATTATACAATAATGTGCACTACCAATATTCATGAATGGTTGTCAACACACTCCTTTTGCAGATTTACATTCACGTTCTTTGAATATGGTTATTTTTCTATTGGTGTATATTATCTTACACGTGTAAATGAAGCTCCCACTATCCAGCAAATAGTGCCACCAAGTCTACTGATGTGAGAAGCATGCAGACGGATTTCCAAGAAACATCAATCTTTAATTTTTAAACCTAGATTTTGAATCTCTAATGTTCCCAAAAGGTTAGCGATATTCCACAAAATCATAATCATTTTCCCACTAGAACCCTCGAAGCACAGCTGCATTTCCCAACCTTCAGTTGCATTTCCCGCTTGCTTTCAAACGTACCAGTACCTGCTTACCGAAATAGGCTAAATTAAATCACCTTTATGTGGTGTTGTATTCACAGCGCTCATACATTGTAAAGACTTTGACTATGGGGGGATGATGACGACACCCATCCAAGGGAAAGCATAAGAGTGTTAATTCTCTGCCCAGACAGAACAGAAAGAGTGAGCCCACTGAGGCTTCTCAGATGCTCGCGACAAAGGATCTGGGTTATGAATACTTTAACAGGTGTTACCATATTAAAAGTTTAAAACCAGGGCAGGCAGCATGAATGCTCAGAGAAGAAAAAAAGCTTCTATGGTTTTTTCGATATTGGAGAATGTGTTCCATACTATTTTCAAATAGGCATACTAAATATATACGTAATAATTTATATGAGCAAACCCGCATGAGGTATAAGAACATAATAAGAGTATTATAATCATGAATAATTGACTAACAATTGCTTCATAGTTGGATCAAAACTTATAACATAACACGTTTTTATAAAAGCATACTATGACTCTATATGATAATGTATTTTAATGCACATTCACATTATTTACATATTGATAGTTTACTTTAAGCTGTCACACTTATTTGCACGTTAAAATATTTTATACTGATTATTGCACCCACCATTGGTACATCAAATTAACAATACACATTTTAAATGCCAATTAGTGTTATAATTTGCCCTCCACTCCACCATTTTTGTTTGATTGAACACAGCAATCAGACAGATCCATTGCATTACAATCCGACACCCATATACTGTACATCTCTGTCGTTCCTTGTTTCTCACAGCGTCTTTCACGGCAGTCAATAACACTCCATTGAAAACTGATCTAACGTCATGTCTTCCTCCCATGACATGTTGCTCTGGAGTCTCTGGAGGACAGCAGAGTCATAACGCAGTGTGGCACACAAATCTCCATCAGGAATGTCTTGACGCCTCATCGTAAACACCTACAACACCCTCTACCCGCCAGTTTATCGGCCTCTAATCGTTTTAGTGTGATACCTTTAAGTGGCCATCATGGCTTCCTCGCCCATGTACCTTCCTCTGCCTTGCAGAGTGGCTTCCTCTCGGCAGGGATTCCCGGGTTTACCGCAGCTACGGGGCCCGAGACGCTTCATAAACTTTCACCGGGTCATTTAGTCGTTGAATCTCTCCACTTTAGCCCCCGTGTCTGATAAGCACCTTTCCCAAGGACTCAGCAGTCCCACGCTGAATTGCCTGGTGTGACAAGGGGAACTGTCATCTTTTATGTTCCAGTGGCCGCACAGAGTGAGGAAATAAAAAGAGCACTGACATTTTCAACCACTTGTTTTCTGTGGTAAAACACTTGTACCTTATGAAAAAAGGACCTGTAACAAGTTGCAGTAGAATAAATAGAGTCTAGTTAAGTGGTGGCAAATAAGGAAATATAGAACATTACACACTGTATTTTTATGATCCAATAGGTTAACAGCATGGTACTTGCTCTTCTGTGTATCTCTGTGGGTGTGTGCGTGTGTGTGTGTGTGTAGACACAGTGACATTGTTTCATATGGCACAAAATTATAAATTACCTTAAATAATCAGGTCTTGTGTTCCAGTGACATTCTGTATTCCAATGTATCTATTATGTCCATGAGGTGAGTAAAGGTTCGGTTCGCTTCTCACCTGTCCGTGTTATTGCTTGGCTGCTCACTTATCCTGCCAAGTTTTCTTTATTTACGTGTAAGCATATTACCACGCAAGAAATTACATCTTTGATTTGAAACAACGTAAGCCTGATTCCCGAAGAGCCTTTTAAAACAAATGTATCAAGGTGCTGTACTTGCAAACAACAGCAATAAAAGATAAAGACAATTGAAATAAACCAAATAATAAAAAGCTCTGCTGTATTTTTCTATTCTGAGGGTGGGTAAACAAATCATATTACTATGTGAAGCTGCATTTGGGCACCTTGGCCAGAGCTGTATAGTGGTTAACATCGGGGACCTCATCCAAGAAAGCCTTTTTCAAGTGGATAATACAATTTGTCCCCAATGTCACTCACATTAAAGGGCCTTCTGAAGACCATGCGGGGGGAAGTTTAAATATCTGTTTGTGCTGTGAGTTGGAGTCAATAATGTGCCAGTGCTGCCTTACGATGTCCGTAAAATGTTTCCCCCTAGGGTGAGTATCGGATCAATCGTGATGGAACACGTTCAGCTTTCTCTTTTTCCTTGGGCTCCCCTGCTGTGATACCCCTATCAAAAACAGCCCACGGACTCTCTGATCCAAGTATCTTTGTATTTCCCTTCTTAAAAAGTCCTTACTTTAAACCTTTCAACGTAGGTCTGTGGCTTGTTTGTGTGAGGCAGTGAGAGAGCTGCACTTCCTTCAGATGTGCCTGAATTGTTGTCAGGATTGGTGATGGTGAAGCAAGGCAGACCCACGAGCAGTAGTACCGGAATGAACGATGCGAGGCAGAAGTAGAACGTGATAACAACTTACTTTATTTAGCTATACATAAACAATGACAGCACAAACCCCAAACCAAACAGTGACTGTTAAATAACCCTGGAACACCAATTACCAGCCCAACCCGTGATCCCACAGGTGCAACCCATAAGCCCTAATTAGGTCCGTTGCCTGGCCTGGGGCTGTTCCAGGTCGTCACAGGACCCCCCACCCGAGGCGCGGCGCCCGACGCGCGGGCCCGGATGGTCCGGGCGGGACCGATGAAACTCCTGCACCAAGCCAGGGTCCAAGACGTGGGCGGCCGGAACCCATTGCCGCTCCTCCGGACCGTACCCCTTCCAGTCGATGAGGTACTGCGTCCGTCCCTGCGTCACCTGGGAGTCCAGGATCTGCCGGACGGTGTAAACGGGACCCCTATCCACGATCCAAGGGGGGGGGGGGGGGTTGGGGTGTGCTGAAGCCAAACAGCGCAAGGTTGCCTCCAGGTCCTGGTTGACCCTCTCAGTTTGTCCGTTGCTCTGGGGATGGAACCCAGAGGACAGGCTCACTGACACCCCCACCATCTTGCAGAAGGCCTTCCAGAACCCGGAGGTGAACTGGGATCCCCTGTCACTGACCACGTCCAAGGGGAATCCGTGGACCCGGAACACGTGGTGCAGCATCAGATCCGCAGTCTCCTGGGCAGAAAGCACCTGGGCAAACAAGACGAACACGGCCCCCTTGGAGAACCGGTTCACGATTACGGTGATCCCCACGAAACCTCGAGAGGCCGGCAACCCCGCAATGTAGTCCAGGGACAGGTGGGACCAAGGACGACGGGGTACTGGCGACGGCTCCGGAGGCTCTTGTTCTGCACACAGATGGGGCAGGCACTAACGAAAGCGTCCACAGCCTCCCGCATCTGCGGCCACCAGGGGACAGCCAGCGGGAGAAGAAGGCGCAGGGATGGAGCTTTTGGTCTTTCCGGGATTGCTAAGAAAGCACCCCGCCCACGCCCCAACTGGAAGCGTCAACCTCCACCGTGAAGGGGAATGCCGGATCGGGCAGCAGTAGGACCGGGGCGGATGTGATCACCTCTTTAACTCAAGGAAGGCCTGCCGGCCCTCGGGAGTCATGCGGAACGGTCCGAACGCTTTACTGGTCATTGCGGTGAGAGGGGCGGCGACAGTGCTGAAGCCCCGGATGAATCTCCGATAAAAGTTCACGAACCCCAGAAACTGTTGGACCTGCTTGACCGAGTTGGGCGTAGGCCAGTCCCTCACTGCCTGCACCTTGGTTGGGTCCATCTCCAGCTGCCCTGCCGAAACCACGTATCCCAGGAAGTGGGTGCTGGCGGTGTGGAAGGAGCACTTCTCTGGTTAGACGTATAGGTGGTGTTGGAGGAGTCTGCGGAGCACCCGCTGCACTTGCTGGCGATGGTCCTCCAGTGACTGGGAGAAGACCAGGATATCGTCCAAGTACACAAACACGAACACGAAGTGCCCCAGCATATCCCGGAGCACGTCGCTGATCAACGCCTGGAACACTGCGGGTGCGTTGGTCAATCCAAAAGGCATCACCAGGTACTCGTAGAGCCCGGAAGGGGTGTTGAAAGCGGTCTTCCATTCGTCCCCCTCCCGGATACGCACAAGGTTGTACGCACTGCGTAAGTCCAGCTTGGTATAGACCGTGGCCCCCTGCAATCGTTCAAACGCCGCCGTCATCAAGGGCAAGGAGTACCGGTTCTTAACCATAATTCGGTTGAGCCCCCGATAATCAATGCAGGGCCTCAGGTCCCTCCCCTTTATGTCCACGAAAAAGAACCCCGCCCCCGCCGGGGACGTGGACGGGCGGATGTAGCCCAAGGACAGGGCCTCGTTGATATACTCCGTCATGGCCGCCTCCTCGGGGCCGGATAAGGAGTACAACCACCACCCCCCCCCCCCCCCCCCCCCCCCCGGGTGGTGTGCTGCCAGAGAGAAGGTCAATGGCGCAGTCGTACTCCCGATGAGAAGGCAACCTGGACGCCCGCCGTTTACTAAATACGGCCGCCAAATGATGGTAATCTGGGAGAACGCCCCCTAAATCCACCGGACCCTAAGGCACCAGCTCCTGAGGCCGAACCGTCGCCGGCCGGCAGGCAGCAGCACAGTCCGAGCCCCAGCCCACCACGGTCCCAGTCCAGACGAGGGCTCTGGGTGGACAGCCAGGGATAGCCCAAGATGAGAGGAACCCCAGGAGACGAAATCCCGTGAAGTTGGAGACTCTCAGCATGATCGCCCCCAAGAAGCAACTGCAGCGGCTCCGTCACCTGGGTCACCGACCCGGCCCCGATAGGGCATCCATCCAGCGCCGTCACCGGAAGTGGTTTGGGCAGGGATTGAAACGGAATCCGCCAACGCTGAGCAGTCCCCTGATCAATAAAATTCCCGGCCGCCCCGGAGTCCACAAAAGCGTCCACGAGAATACGTTGGTCCGCCCAGGCCAGACTGCCAGGCAGCACTAGCCTATGCTGTGGGGAGGAGATCACTGCAAGGCTCACCACCGACCTCCCGGTAGTGGGAGCCCTGGAGTTTCCCTTGTGCCTGGGACCGTCGCGCTGTCCGATCTCCGACCGCCCGCAACACCGGCAGTGCTGCTCCTTCGGCCGGTGCTCCACCTCCTCGGTGGGCAGGCTGGTGAGCCCCACGTCCATGGCCTCCCCCTCCGAGTAACGGGTCCCTGCAGTGTAGCGCCCCTTTGGCCACTGGCGCCCACCCTCGGTCCGGCAGATCTGCGATAACGCCTCTCTCTGAGCCGGCAGTCGATTCGCAGCGCGAGGGTAATCAGGGGCTCCAGTGCCACGACGTCCTCACGAGCTGCCAGCTCGTCCTGGATGTCAGCATGCAAGCCCCGCAGGAACGCAGGCAAGGAGCGGAACTCCACCGCGTAATCGGCCACACTCTGCCCCTTGGCAGATTTGCAGCAGCCGGTGGGCGCAAACAGGGTGGTCAAAGACCAAACGGAAGTCCTGTAGGAACAGGTCCGCGTCGGAACAGGCCGGGGTCTGCCAGGTCCAAACAGCCGACGCCCATTCCAAGGCGGGACCACGGAGCAGGGAGATGAGGTAGGCTATCCGCGCCCAGTCCGTGGCGTAGGTCACGGGCTGACTCTGGAAGACCAGCGAGCACTGGGTGAGGAAGCCCCGACACAATCCACGCGTCCCGTCAAATTTGTCGGGGTGGGGAAGAGGAAGTTCGCGACCGTCCTCGGTCCCGTCCGTCGAAGGCGTTGGCCGAACCCTGGGTGTCCCAGCGAACGGTGCAGGAGAGCTCCCGGGTCCCAGCCCTAGTAATAAATCGTTCAACCGTCCTAATTCCTCGGCTATCTGGGTCATCATCCGGTCATGACGATCCAGGGCAGCCGTCTGTAAGCGGACAGTGTCCTGGAGGCTGGCCAACACTGCTGGGTCCTGGACTGGTGCGGTCATTCTGTCAGGATTGGTGATGGTGAAGCAAGGCAGACCCACGAGCAGTAGTACCGGAATGAACGATGCGAGGCAGGAGTAGAACGTGATAACAACTTACTTTATTTAGCTATACATAAACAATGACCGCACAAACCCCAAACCAAACAGTGACTGTTAAATAACCCTGGAACACCAATTACCAGCCCAACCCGTGATCCCACAGGTGCAACCCATAAGCCCTAATTAGAAACACGGGCTGTCAGTCCGTTGCCTGGCCTGGGGCTGTTCCAGGTCGTCACAATTGTCTGATTTGAGACTTAGTTGAAAGAACAAGTAGCATAAGGATAAGGGTAAGGTGTTAAACATGCATCCTCTTTAGTCAACCTGAAATACATCAACTTATTTCAAGAGCAAAATGAAGAACACAAATATCGAAGTGCTTTAGCAATTTGTGGTTTTCCAAGGTACTGTATCTTGTGAATAAACTTCTGAGGGTTGTCCTAACAGGTTTGGGTTCTCTTCCTTATTCAGATTGTTTTATTTTTTTAGCTCACAGAAAGGACAGCAGTGAACCTGTGCCCTCACATGGTATAATATAAATATGTGTATTTTCCTCAACACAATCTATTTTCACAGTCTATCTGTCCTTCAGATGGAGATAAGATGGCTCGGTGACAAAGTGAGTCATCGGAAAATGAAGAAGCCAGGCACCTTTTGATCAGTTCAGTTACACATTTGAGGTTTACCTCATAATCGACTCTTTATGCCAGACAGAAGAATGGAAATTGAGCTGCTTCTTGCTCATATTTTTCATTGCACAGCATGTACTGTTCTGGTTTTAAAAAAAGACCATTGGCATGTACATGGTGTCCTCAACCTGACAACATGGTAGGTTTGTATGTAATACCTGGGGTAAGACAAAAGATTGTTATGTCATGCATTCACTATGCCATTAGCCTGGCTCCCTACAGTTTTACATATCATATTCCCAAACAACTCCCACGCTTTCTTAGGCCCCTGAGTTAAGCATAACAGTCTGGCATATATCTGCCTGCGTTTCTTAACACTCCCTCTAAACTTTTTCTAAATGTGCTGTATTTATCATTTGGTATTCCAACACCCCCTCTCCCCCCCCCCCCCCCCCACCCACCCCCATAGGCACCATAAATCCCTAGGGGAGGAAAGGGAAATGGCATAGGAAGACTACGAATAAATTACTTGCAGTCAAATCTTTTACCCGAACACAGAGCGTGGAAAGCAAGTGTACCAGCTCCCAAACTAATTCAAGAGCCGTTCTCAGTAGTTCTCCCTCTTTGTTTTCGTCGTGGGTGAGGAAAGAATTTGTAGATAAATGAGACCCATTCCAACTCAGCTCCATAACAAGGAAGTTTCATTTTCTTTTGGTTCTCTTTTACCATTACTCCTATGAAGCAATAGATCACTACCTGACCCCTTTCTGTAAGCGTCCTGTAGCTCCGTGTCAGGCCGCTATTTGAATTGCAGGTGACAGCGTTGGCCGATGGAGCTCACGGGAGCTGCCCCTCCAGTGTTTATTAATGATGCGCATTGAATAATTATCTGGGTCGCCGCATGATTGAGCTGACCTTAAAAATAACAAGAGGGATGGCGCCGATGTGTCAAGCCGTGGCGACACACCCACCTCTGCCCTGTGTCACCCTCCCTCACGTTGAATGGACGGCGTCCCCTCTTATTACTGCTTCATTACCGGCCCACCATCAATATTTTATCCACACTCCATTTCATCCAGCGGCTTTTGGGGGAGAGCATTGATATCGGGCTTCTGGCCGGGCGAGGAAAGACTTTGTGAAAGAGCACGGACAAGAGAGGAGGAAGAAGACACTCTTTAATCGGAGACACAGCTGAATAGAATGGTTCATATCAACGTAGGCTTGAATGACCCTCGTAGCTAACCATCTAAAGCCGTAGCCAAGTCAGTTAGCCAGAGTTACTGTTGGCTTATTGGTGCATTTTAAATAGACTAGTGTTATTGTGAACCAATCAAGACAAGGTCAAGATGTGGTCAAAAAGGGTCAAACCACAATTTACTTTACTACATGTAAACCTACTGTTCATTTCCTGCAGCTTAGTGTCTGAATCGTCATGACTGCTGCATGAACCTAAGGGGATTGAGGGAGACCGTGGTCTCCAAGTAATGTGTTCAGGGTCTCTCTTTGTCCTGCAGATGTTCTTCAGGCATGGGCTTAAATTATTAATGGAACACAGGTGCATTCAGGGTAGTAGACCTTAAAATGCAGCCTATGAAGTCCCAGACTGCGGTATTGTTAAGATCCTTCACAGTAAAGATTCAAGTTCTTGGGTTGATGGTATTTGAAAAGGAAAACGAAGGCCCTGCTATGTTTGTATATGAGCATATAATTAAGGGTAGTAAAGATCAATCTCTTGACGTAACAAGAAAATCAAAGATGAGGAGACAATGTGGTCAGCAAATGGCCCTTAGTTGAGTTGAAAACATGTCTAACAGTCCACCATTTTGAGTGCCCTTTCCCTACAGAGTGTACCACTGTGCTGCAGTGGTTGGATAATAGGCCGAACATCAAAGTTGTTGCTTCTTTATGTACTCCAGTCGGTGTCTCTGTGTGTGTTTGTCTCTCCGTTTATGTCTGCGTGGGTGTGTGGGTGTGCGTGTGTGTAATGGAGTGAAGGAGTTCATGCTTGCCTGAAAGGGTGTGTTTGAGCTCGAATGTTACAAGGTTGCATGCCTGTGTTTGTGTACGAGTTTGAGAGAGAGAGAGAGAGAGAGAGAGAGAGAGCGCGTCTGAGATGGCTGGCATCGCCACCGCCTCTGTTTGTTTGGCTCTGGGCTCTCAGACTGTCAGTGCGAGGGCTGTGTAGTGAAACAAAACACGCTGTCATCTCCGTAACGAGTTTGGCCGCCAGGGCCCTACGTATGCACCTCAGAGAGACAAGATGCTACAGCTCAGCCTCCCGATTTCCCGCATCCAGACTCCATTTCAAAAGAAATTGGACGGCCGCAAAGCTCTCTTGGCTTCCCGTGTTGGTCCGAGGTGTCTCTCTATTTTTGTTCGAGAGAGACACAGAGTTACCTCTATAGTTGGACCTGTGGCACAGTTGAAGACGTGAACTTGTTGATATTAGTTTGAACCAAGTTTCTTGCAACCAATGTTATTGCTTGTTTTCCATTTTTATTTCTATTCTACCAGGCAAGAGGAGCGATGACAATTACATGTTATCTGATTCCTATCCGTATGATGCTTTTTCTTTTAAATGGCATCATCCCAAACATCTAGAGGACAATGAGAAAACAATGTCCTTTGTGTTTGTAGAGTACATTGTGTGAATTCACTTCGTCGATGTTTGTCTTTGCTCATCTGTTGTCCAAACAGCTTGCCCCTGGGGCACATCAGGCCTGATATGTATGCAGTTACAGATGACAAGTCAAGCGCTTCTTTCAATTACTCTCTTATTCCGTTTAAGGCTCCCCCTGGACGGGCTGGGCTCACTGTCAATCCCCTCTCTGCTAACCAGAGATCTTTCCCCTCCGAGAATGTGTTCGTCTGGATTGTTTCCCAGCTGGCACTCAGATCACGTAATTAAGTTTTAAAGTGTGGGATGTGAATGTGCCAGAGAGAGAAAAAGCACTACTGAAAATGCATCGCACTTAGATGCTTTTGTAGCAGCATTTACTTTTCTTATAAGAACCTGTCACATTTACCCAGGCAGGCATCCCTACTTCAATCAATATATCTTTACCAATAAAAGGAAGTCAAATGAATGTTGACATTTGTAAGAAAACATAAAAAGTCTTTCAAATCTACCTTGCAGATATGTATTTGCTTAACAGCCCACCAAGGAGCACATAGTGTCTGACTTATTTTGAAGCATGTATTTATTGAAGTTCATATTTTGTGTATGTTTACATAATTACTTGGGGTGATATCTTCTTGTAGACATACACCTTCAGAAGAAGCCTGACTAATCATTATAAACATGTTAAAGACCTAGTGGCTTTTGGGCTAGGTTTATTTTGCAGCAACAGGGAATTGGACCTCATGCGATGGCAGCAGTATAAAAACAGATGAAGTCGTAGGCATAATTGCTGGGAAGGTAGTACTGAAAGTTACACAGAAGCCCCTTCAGGTGAATGAATTGAGGATGAGCAAAGTATTTCAGGGACGGAGGAAATTCATATAGAGAACTACTCACATAACCTTAACCATCGTTCTACTTTTGACTCGTAGACGTACATGTAACCCTCTCAATCTTAGTGGTAGATGGGGGTTTACCCAGGCCACATATCCCACTGTGTGAAGACACACTGACCAGACAGGAGTTTAGTCATGACTCCCCTTCCCTTACCCTGAAAGATTTCTTCAGTTTTTCTTCTGAACATAATGGACAATGAATAGTCCCCTCGAGAATGATTTGGCCCCTAAATTATATCAAATAAACAATACATTTACAAAAGAAATAATTGTATGGTTAAGATACCATTGCACAGGGACAAAAAAAAACGATAATAATCAGCTAAACATCCACTAATTAACCCTAAACTAACGAATATCATTACCTCTCCCTGCAACCACTAACCACAAAATGGCCTATTCCAGAGGCCATTTTATCTATCACCCTCTCTCCCTCCCCGGAGAGTGTTGGTTCCCCTAGCCAGTCAGCTGTACGTCAGCACTGTGTGAAGGTCAGGCTACAGCCGGGGTGCCAGCAGGAGATGTCACACCAGGACGGGGCATGGCAGCCATGCACAAAATTGCTTCCACAGACCACAGACCTTCACCCATCTGCCGAAAGAGGGCAGGGAGGGGGAGCTCGATGTTTAAGAGTGTTGAGTATTGAAATAACAAATTCTCCTGCTGCATGATAGAGGATGTATCATCTTATAATAGTCCTCTTCTGTGCTATGAAACGTGGCATGCCAGTTAAGTTACATGCCTTACTCGAGCAAGGAGCTGTGTCACAAATAGCAGGCTTCCTACACTAGCACAATGGCAAAGTTTCTGTTTCTCAGTTTAATTACATTTTCACATTATAATAATGCTGACTTCAGGGAAAATGTGATGGCTTGCAGTTCCACTGCATAGAATATGTATTATTACGATACACAACTCTCAGAGAGGTTAGGGAAGGGAAGCAGTACACAGAAGTCTACATGCCCGCCTTTCTATTGGCTGTTTCTATTTCCGTTTCAGCTCTCTGTGGCTGATGTGTCCCATCGTGGAGGAGTCAATCTCCCTCACATAGGAGGAGCCCCAACCCCCCGGGGACACCGTTTATTCATGTATCAGCTATCTTTTTCGCTGTTCTGGCCTCCCAGGATTCTCACCGCATTCATTACAAATGGGGGGGGGGGGGTAAATGAAGATTTACATTATACGTTGAATCCCCGTACGCTTTGTTTGAACGAGACACGCTGACAGCGAAATCATCTCCCCTCTGTGAAGTGATCCCGCAGTGTAACTACCACTCTGAACTTTTTTTGGGGGGAGGAGAGGAAAACTCTCAAAGTTTTTGGTAAGAAAAAATGTATGTGTAATCAGAGCTATTCACAACATCAATAAAAAACATTTTAATGGCGTAAAGTTGTTTTTTTATCACGTTTTTTAAAGAGAGCATTCAGTTACTGGGCTGAGAAGATGGACCATCGATCCCCTATGATGGATGTGATGAGAATTGCTCAACCACCATGATATCCATTTATATTCTTTTGGGCAACACGACAAAGGCCATAAGCCCCAATTGAATTGAAACGGGCGTCTTTGGAAAAAATCTATTTCCACAAAGCATAATGATCTGAAGTTGTGCAATTTTCTGGTCCGTACACCTGCGTGCTTGTCTGCCATTACTACACAATGTGTGAGCACTTCGGTAAAGAAAAAAAAACACATTTGATGGCACTGATCTTTCTTGGTGGTGTTATGTACTTTATCCTCAAAAACAGAGAAAATAATCTACCCTCAGCAGGTGAAAAACAGTAAGCATAGTAAACTAGATTATGATTATGTAGGGGTAGGAGTATTGCTCCTATTGTAATGACCTTTAATGATGACGTATTATAAGGATTTATCTTTTATGTAATGCAAAGTACCTAAACAATATTTGATCATTTGAAAGAACATTGAAAACAACAATGTACTTTACAAGCAAAAAGAGCAATACAATTGTATATAGTTCCATATAATGATTCCAGGCTTGCTTTTGTTTAAAATAAAGAAATTGTTGGTTCATTAATAATTTGATATGTCTGAGGCATATGTAACATCAAGTGTGAGACTGGTTGAGCGGCTTGACATATTGGGATGAATAGGCAAATGCAACTGCTGTAAAATATGAAGCACTATACTCAACAATTTTGTGACTGAGGCTCAACATGTTTGTAGGGAACAAAACCAGGCATAGAATCAAACCTCTTTTTTTTGTCATTAAGGAAACTGAACTTCCTAACCCAACACATTGCCTATTTGAAAGATAACATACAGTATACATTATTTCAAAGACTAAGCAGAACCCTTCCTAACCCAACACATTGCCTATTTGAAAGATAACATACAGTATACATTATTTCAAAGACTAAGCAGAACCCAATCGATGCTCTCTAAGAACTCTCTATTCCTTTACTCCTCATCCTCGCTAGTGGAATTCCTTTGTTCATTCCGTTCCTTCGCGCTGAGACACTGACTAGGACTTTACCTCATTACTCACACCCATTAAATGACTGTCATTCAATGGGACAAGTCTAGTCAGCTCACTAGCAGAACCATCAGGTAAGAGAGGGGTAGACAAAGGGATTCTACAAAGAAAAAAATGTGTACATACAAAGGATCAAGCTTGAAATAGATTGAAATAGAGAATAGATGATGAGCATGGACTAAGAATCAGGCTTTTCCACCTCAAGGGTTCTCTCTCTCTCACTCGCTCTCTCCATCTCTCTTCCTGTCTCTCTATCTCCCCCTATATTTTTGTATCTCTATTTCTTTTCTATCTTAACAGGTCACCTGGACTTGCCCACTCAATGCATCAGTACAGCCACTAACAGACACTCCCCCAACTGGTCTAGAGTTCCTACTTCTAAATTCTGACAGTGCCAATTTATTAGTGTACGCACAGCCACCACCTAATTCACAATACCAAGAAATTGCCTTTAACTCTATACACCTTTTTTCTGGTTTGGTCTGCAGCAGCTGTTAAAAAGCAATATTTTTTATTCTCATCTCTGAACCCCTCTTCCATTAGGCAGAGAAAAATGTGCTTCACCGTAACAGTACACGGAATGGCTGCCGCCAAACACACACTGGTTCATTTACGCATGGCGGGCTTCTTCATACGCCTTTTCAACACTTTAATTAAATTAGCTCAGCATTCATAATTATTCTAATTGATAAATTATAACTTGATTATGTCACATTACAGCTCTGTAAATCTAAGCCACTCATTTGCTTGACAAATGCGGCACCGTCTACTGTGGATTTGAGATGAGTTTAGGACGACAGGGAAGGCGCAGAGCGTTCAAGGTTCCCATTTATTTTCGGTTGTGGAGTAGTTGTGAGCTTTAGCCCACCATCCGTCTCTTTTTATCACCAGAAGCCCAGTCAGCTAGAGCTCATTTTATTTCAGTTCAACAGCTAATCAGGGAATTGAAGTCTGGACTTTAACAGACACAATGCTGTAATTCCATTCCAAAATATATTAATTAGCTCCTTGGTCTGCTTTTGCACATAGCTGGGTGAGTGATTGCAGCTAACAACACTGGACGCATGCCTTCTTAAATCATTCCTAATCTAGTAAGATCAGGGGTCATGGAAAGTGCCTTGTTCAACTACATTATAGCATAAAATGCATATAGCCTAGATGTTTACAGTGCATTGTCATAATAAGCAAATAAAGGTGACTGAGTCTCTAACCAGCTATCAAACACTTACAATATACTAAGTTTTCTTTCTAATAAAAAAGATTTGTGGCATTACATGAATGGAAGACAAACTCCCAAGGATATTGAGAGAGAGAGAGCCACTCCGTGTCTTCATTTAAAGATGGTGAAGCTACTGGTTCATTGCTCTCCTTGACCATCAATTGAAATGGGAATACAATATGAACACAGAGCTCTCCCAAGACGCCTGCTCCCAACTGAGTCAAATCTGACCCAGCACCATCATCCTCTGTGTAACCTCTGCCGCCTTCGGGAACTGGCGGCACGGGGACCACAGCCTTTCAGAAATTAGTGTGTATGAACGTGTGTGCGCGAGTGTGTGTGTGTCCACGTGGAAGTTACCAACCCTCGGAGACCTCATTAACTGGAGCCCTCTCGCCAGCTGATGCTGCGTGGCCACCTACTAAAGCGTCAGAAGTGGTTAACTGTTGAACGGCCATTCTTGTGGATGAGAACATTTCTGCGATCAATGGAAGTGCAAAAGTGTACTGAATAATGTGTTTCCTTTTTTTTTAGACCGTTATTTAATAGGTAAAGACTATTTTGAACACATAATGGACGTTTCAATTTAAGTCTTGGCTTTAAATCTGTCCCTATAAGGGCCTATAACACGATGAAAAGCATGTTTATCAGAGGATTATGAGTCAGAACAACATTTAGCCTGAGGTGTCTAAAGCAATTCATAATCCTGGACCACTATCAGACCTTGTCAACGTTTGATTCCGTTTCAGAAGTTGAACATGCTTTCATGTTGTGACAGTAACGATGGTTTCGCTTCTTCCTCTAAATCACTAATCTCACTGTATATTACCCAGCATATGGAAACCGTGAATCATATGATGTTTGGATGAAGTGTGCCGTTCAAGTCACTGTAAAGAAATCCCTCTATTGAGGAAATGTGTATTATCAGTATTGCTAAATTTTTTTTAAAGATTCGTTATTTTTGTTAATAACTCCTCTGAAATCTTACATGATGTACCTCATCAGGACAAACTTAGTCTAGGTGTGGACTGTGGAGTGAACCATGATATACCTGGAACAAGAAACTGATGTAAGCTTCACCATTCACCTTGTCTGAATATTAAGATGCAAGATGCAAGGTGTGTTTGACATGCCCCGGTAAATAAGCCTTTATTGGCTTGAAGCCTTGGGGACTTGTCTGAATATTTAAAATCTCTGGATGAATACACTGATTTAGTAGCTTTGAAAACACCCCTGCGGGTGTTGACGAGGATTTATGAAAGTCAGGCGCTGTTGACTGTCATTAGTCTTGGATATGACAGAAAGATAATTTCTGGAAGGATAATGGCAGGTTGAAGAATTGTGGGAAACACATAAACAATGGGATTAATATTCTCCTAAAAAACTGATCACTGTCATTGTCATACTGAAAAAGAGCAACAAAACCCCAAGGGAACATTTCATTGGACTATGTTTTGTAATTCTGCATGTTGTAATGTTCATTCTGTGAGCATGCTTTTTAATCATTACAGCTGGGTAAAGCAAGGGTGTTAAGAGTAGAATGTTGAATATTCCACACTCTATATCCACACACTATATATCTTTCTATCTTCCAAGCTGTAGGATGTTTTTCATTGCTGCCATCTCATTATGAAACGTTTGATCACATATGAGCTTGCCTGAGCTTTGGGGTTCAAAGCCACATCCCAACTTTTCCAAACTCATTTGTATCACTTTTTACTCTGAAAAAATCTCACATCAACTGTGGTGGATATTGATCAGCCTACTACACTACGTGCAAATTCTGTGTGAGGTCAAGAAAAAAAGCTGCTTTGGGGGCATCGATTCCCTCAACCCCCAGTTAACCCAAACATCAGCACAAAGTTAAGAGGATCTCAAGGAGAAACCTCGCCGTAAATAAATCATGGGACTAGTCATTATAAGGCAAGTACACATAGGTGTCACTCAACTTCTGTACTGTAAGCAGTCTTATTTCTGTTTTCTTCCTCCAAGAATCATCCATCAGATTGTTATTTTTCCTTACCTGTTTTTATTTCAGATGCTGATGATTCATCAGTTTTCTTTCCATGCTTGTCGTGGGGTTAGCCAGTAGAGGTGGATCTACAGATGTGCGGGCACAGCAGTAGTCTATGTTTAGCCCTCCGTCTGTGGGTTACACCCCTGTGAGGAAACCCTCCTTGCTTGGAGGAGGAAATATCAACATCTATCTATTCCTACTAGAATTTAAATGTGGCTATACTGTAATTGGATCCGACCTTATTGGATCCCAGCACGACCGATTTATTGGTTGAATGATTTTATTGACCAATATGGACCGCAGACATATCGAAATTAACAAAACTGTCTTATGTATATATTATATTATGCATATCTTTGTTAACTTGTTTTGAGACGCTGACAGACCACAGAATGGAGGCATTCAATTAATTAATGTTGTGATCTATGGATATTGAAGTTGAAAAGGAAACTGCTGATGGTCTGATGACTACTTTCCTTATTGCATTCTTAATATGACAATTGCAAAGCATAAAAAACAGCATAGTTGAATGCACTTGTTTTGCATTTTAATTATATGTTTATCATCATCATCATCATCGTCATCCGTTTTGTCCGGGGTCGGGTCGCGGAGGTAGCAGTTCAAGCAGGGCATCCCAAACTTCCCTTTCCCGGGCCACATTAACCAGCTCTGACTGGGGGATTCCAAGGCGTTCCCAGGCCAGTGTGGAGATATAATCCCTCCACCTGGTCCTAGGTCTGCCCGCGGCCTCCGCCCAGCTGGACGTGCCTGAAACACCTCCCTAGGGAGGCGGCCAGGTGGCATCCTTACTAGATGCCCGAACCACCTCAACTGGCTCCTTTCTACGCAAAGAAGCAGCGGCTCTACTCCGAGTCCCTCACGAATGGCTGAACTTCTTCCCTAACGGAGATGCCATTACATGTTTATAATAAATGTTTAATTTTCCATATTTTTTGTTGTTGATTTATTTAATTTTTCATGAACTGGCTTGTAAACAGGCCAGTCTTAGTAAAAGATGTAAAAGATCTTCTTCTGTAAAAGATACAGTCTTAGTCAAACCCGTATAAATAAACAAAATATACAAAAATAAATATATATATATTAGGGATGTCTTTGCTATCAATACATACAATTGACTCAAAAGAACATGGATCGAACTTCATGCAGTTATTTCTCTTTCTCTCCCTCCACTCTGAGAGAAGTTTTTACATCTGCATTGAAGTTGTAGTCTAAAAGTTAAATAAAGAGCTATTAGAGGTTCTTTATAAGGATTCATCGATGCACTTTTTCAAAGAGTAGGCTAATTAAATAATTGATGCCTCTTTCAATTTCTGTAAATTTGCTTATTATTGATTCCTCCTCCATCCCTCCTGCTGTGAACCTAGTGCAATTCTTTATTGATCACATCAACCAGAGTAGTGTACCGGCAAAATATTCTTAAGTTTTGGGTTATTACGTATTGATCTAGCAAAACCTTACATTTTTGCAGAGGAATACAGTACATACTAAACTAGGAATCCTTTTCTTACTCATAGGGACTGTAAAGGCCAAACCCATGAAGAGGAATGCATTTGTTTCCATGAAATCTTTCAACCAAGCACAATAATTAATACCTTGCGCTCAGTTGCAAAAAGGGGCAGCCTGGTCTTCTTTGACTTCATTAGCTTGGTTAGCCATAGTAAAGCTTTTCTCATGTCGCTTCTTCCTCATCAATCATCATTCTAAAATCATCTGACGCATGCCTGTCAACAGCCACCAAAATGCTAAGCCACACCAGATTTACATGATTTCTAAAAATGGCTCCGACTTCAAGGTAGTAGGCCCTTTGCGGTTTTGATACGAAGACGCTTTGTTGTTAGGAAACAGAAACACAAAAACACAGTGGGTCTATTTTAGTCAAGCGGCAATTCTCTGCAGTCTGGTTGATGTAAGACGTGGAATTTACAAGACAAAGGCGGTGAGTGTGGCGGCGACATGCTGAGACTCTGCCTTGACAGATGGTGGAGAAGTAAAAGGGTGGCAACTCAAAAGGAACCACGTCTCTGCAAAAGGCAGGTAACACATTCGGCACAGCGTCCACCGTCTCTAGGCACACTCTGACCACACTTTCCTTGTTGGATTGGCTTCTTTTGAGTTTTGACTCTGCCGTGAAGTCTGCAATGGCCAAACGCAAGCTTTACTCTACTTTCAGTTTGATCCACTTGTAAGTTCTTTTTCCCAACTCATTTTAGTGTGGGCATATGGGCCATAGGCACCTGCCGATTTGGGCCCACAATAGTTGCCATTCGAATCTTGTTTGGATGATGCTGTTTATAAGAATGCACTGAAACAGCTCTGGCGATAAACTCCGATATATTTTGTTCAGTTGTGTAATCACCAAAACACGCTTGTTTCCATCAGTAAACTGTTACATCCATAGTTTTCAAAAATAACTTGTTTATGTAGTAAATAAAGTCCCTAAGTATGAATATGCAATATAATTATCGAGAAGCCCCGCCATGGTGATATCATATGCATATGTATGCTGTAAATCTTGGGACTTGAACATGGATTTCCAAGGAAAAAGGCAATTGCTCTGAAGTCTTTTTCTTTTTTTTGGGGGGGGGGGGGGGGTTGTCAAACATTGTGATTCTTCAAAGTCAAAACAGATTTTGTAGGACGAATATTTTGAAGGGGCACACACACAGATAAAGCTGATAAAGCTCAAATCATGATTGACGGTGGTCATATCTATTAATAACATATATGGGCAGGCCAAACAGCAAACAATGCGTTCAACACTATAGAAAAGAGCGTTAACGGCTACATTTGCTACTTATATAAATATAACCTACTCGATAAATTTGTTAATTTACATATGCATTCCCAGGCAGTGAAGGAGAGCTGACCCACTGAAATAATTTATTTTGTAATCATATTCCCTCTGTTTGATCAACCTACTTATATATCCTCTTAGTTTCTCTTATCACAGAGAAAGATTCTTTGAAAGCAAAATTCTGTGATTGTGTCACTCCCTTGATTCCATGCCCATCCATGATCCCAAGCACAGATCTTACTATAAGAACGATTCATAAGTATCTCAAGTTCATGAATTAATGATACCTAGTATATTGGGTAATAGCTATCGAAGCTCAGATTATCTTCCTTGTGATTGGCCTATGCAGGGCTTGTTCTACTGTTTTATAAACCTATGCAGGGTCTGTTCTGCTGGCTTATATGCCTCTGTAGGGCTTGTTCAGCTGGTTTATAAACCTAGGGCTTGTTCAGCTGGTTTATAAACCTAGGGCTTGTTCAGCTGGTTTATAAACCTAGGGCTTGTTCAGCTGGTTTATAAACCTAGGGCTTGTTCTGCTGGCTTATAAACCTAGGGCTTGTTCAGCTGGCTTATAAACCTATCCAGGGCTTGTTCTGCTGGTTTATAAACCTAGGGCTTGTTCAGCTGGTTTATAAACCTAGGGCTTGTTCTGCTGGTTTATAAACCTAGGGCTTGTTCAGCTGGTTTATAAACCTATCCAGGGCTTGTTCTGCTGGTTTATAAACCTAGGGCTTGTTCAGCTGGTTTATAAACCTATCCAGGGCTTGTTCTGATGGTTTATAGGCCTCTGTAGGGCTTGTGTAGGGCTTGTTTTGAGGCCCCTAATTAGTCCCACTAACATATCATAGGGTTCCAATATAATGCAATAGCGTTGCAACATTAATCCTCGTATTAGATTTTACATTATGTTCCACATCTGGAACTGACCAGATTAAAAAGATGGAATTTAATGTGTGGAATGGCAGTTACACTTTCATTTTAAAGTTTGGCACACCTAAGTAAAGCTCGAGTGTTGCTTGAAGACATACACTCCACTTTACTTTTGCGTCTGTGGAAAATCTATAGAGCAAAGAAAAGGGCACAGCAGCAAATATGGTCTTTATGAGGGCCGGGGAGAATTGCAAATCAGTCATCAACTGTTATCTGAACTTCTCACTACTTGACTGAAATACACCTTCAAGCTGCGACTAGGTCCTGTTGGAATTCTCTTTCTCTCTCTCAAATTGTGTGTGAGAACTACAAGACCAGCAGTAAGCGAGCGTTGCAGAGCACTGAGGCCCTTGCTGTCGCTCTCTCTCTCTCCCTCTCTCTCTCTCTCTCTCTCTCTCTCCCTCTCTCTCCCCCTCTTTGTAAAAGTGTGCCTGCTACTGTGCCCAGGTGATGAATGACCAGCAGTGGATAAAGTACACAGCGGTAACCTCCAGGCAGCCCACAGCACACCCGGGCACGGGCCAGCAAATTTATCATTCAATTGTCAGAGGGTTTTATCAAGTGGGTTTTCTCCGGCACCTTTGGATTTATTTTTCATTTATGACAGTCACTCTGAATCAGCGTTTGCCTAGCGTCATGGCGATTCAGGGGGACAGAGGCCCATATAGGTACACACAATGCACATGCGATAAATACAAACACGGTCAAGCGGCTTATACCTATTAAATAGAAAAAACGGGGCCCAAAACACTTCAATGTCTCATGGAAGGGTTTGGATAACAAAAGACCCTAAGCAAAAAAGAAACAATCCAGCACGCTACGATTCCGACGATGAGACAACTTCAAATTGTGTGTGAGAACTACAAGACCAGCTGTGTGCGAGCACTGCGGAGCACTGAGGCCCTTGCACTAACTCCCTCTCTCTCTCTCTCTCTCTCTCTCTCTCTCTCTCTCTCTCTCTCTCTCTCTCTCTCTCTCTCTCTCTCTCTCTCTCTCTCTCTCTCTCTCTCTCTCTCTCTCTCTCTCTCTCTCTCAGCCTTTCTCCCATGAGGCAAGTGGAGGGGGTGGGTGTGGGCGGCATGGTGTAGGACGCTTCAACCCCGCGCTGCTGCCCTGTGGGCCAAGAACAATCACCGGCACATGGAGGGCTCTCCACCATCTCCACCTCCCAGCACCGACGCGCCCCCGTCATACATTTGGGCCTGGAGCATATAGAAGTGGGGAGAGGGGGAGTGGAGAGGGGGGGGGGGGGTTGTCTCTGTGACCGCCTGTTTATTTCTGTCAAGCCGGCTAATTGTTAATCATTTCCTTTTTAATTGTGGTGGAGGATCTGGCCTCTCAATCTGCAGAGGCAGACCTCCCACGGCTCGCCACGGCGTTAATGTGGTGTTCAGTCTCATGTGCTCAGTCTTGCGGCAGTGGACCCTCCCCTGGCAGCCGCTGAGCACAGCGTGGAGGCAGCTCCAGAGGGACATTACTGGGCCGGCCTCTCGGAGGCGTAATATGTACGCTGCTTCTCTCTGAGGCAGGGAGCCATGCTCTTGCCCAGCTCCAGAGTCACTCTCGGGGGGCCTGGCATTGCCCACAGTGGGGGTGGCAGTGATTGATGAGCCCCACTTGGTTTAACCCGCTGTTCAAAAGCAGCCGCAGCCGGGTTCTCGAGATGAACGCTGCTGCAATGAGACATTAAACAAGCTGCTCTTAAAGGATATATTTTACAGCACATGTATGCTATAGGGTTATGTGTCATCCTCTTTCTGTCTAAAAACAAATAACCTCTGAAAGAGGAGGTTCAGATGGATGTGAGAAATCAGGATATGTATGTGACCTGTAATTAAAAGGTCTGACAAATACTCAGGGTCATGCAGATGTAGAATCTATTTCAACATTATCTGTCAGCATTTGATTTTACAGACATTAGTAAACTCCTAATATGCTAAGTTTTTTAAACCATTATGTTATTATTCAGTTCTTGTACAATTGCACTGTGTCTAAAGAATTTATCATGTGTGCCCAAGATTAGCACTTGTTCATTTTAGAAAGTGTGGCAGGAATTCCAAATTCACAATTTTTCCCAGCAGTTTCATAACTTAAATTAATCTTATCAGGCTCATAAGAATGCAGATATGAATACCCTAAATGTTCCTAACTTCTTTTCATGCGGAGAGGAGAGGAAGGGTTGGAGGAAGTTATTTGTCGGTCTGGTGAAGTGGGAGGAAGTTCCATTTAATTGGATTTTGATGTTGTCATGGCACCCAGATCCTGTCCTTTCACATGAATTTGTGTGTGTGTGTGTGTGTGTGTGTGTGTGTGTGCGTGCGTGCGTGCGTGCGTGCGTGCGTGCGTGCGTGTGTATGTGCATGTCTGTATGTGAGAGTTTGAGTGGCTGTGTGCGTGCATGGTTGTCTGTCTAAATGTCTTTATTTTTGTGCAAAATGCTTGAAAGTTGGTGTGTGTTAAGAGTGTGTTCTGTGCGTGCACGTACGTGTGTTGGACAAAAGCAAAGAATTATCTGGTGCAGGAAATGAGGTTCCAAGAAGTGCAGTCAACGATGGGGCAATAGCCAACGCTATTGATTGAGGGAGCTGAAATGTTTTGGTTGTATGTGAGAGTTTGAGTGGCTGTGTGCGTGCATGGTTGTCTGTCTAAATGTCTTTATTTTTGTGCAAAATGCTTGAAAGTTGGTGTGTGTTAAGAGTGTGTTCTGTGCGTGCACGTACGTGTGTTGGACAAAAGCAAAGAATTATCTGGTGCAGGAAATGAGGTTCCAAGAAGTGCAGTCAACGATGGGGCAATAGCCAACGCTATTGATTGAGGGAGCTGAAATGTTTTGGTTGTTTGTCACAATAGGCCAAGGCTGCAGCTGGTTAAATGGCCACTCACCAGCAGCAAGTGAAATCACATCCACCAGGCTGTGGTGGGTGCATGTGTAATGAGCAGGACCATAGCACATCTGGATGTCAATCTGCTTTGATGGACTCTGTGTCTCCACAGAAGCATGGAATCACAGAGCAACTAGGGGGCATGCGGCGTGTGGGTGGATCTTTTCAACTAGCGCAAGGCAGTTCAATCTAGTAACAATAACACCATTGCACTTGGTTGGGAAAATGTGAAATGTTAAACAGCAGATGCAATATCGCAAGACACTTGTGTCAGAATTGAGGTTTAGACATTTGAACAGTGTCCTTAATGGGATATGATTGCTTTGCACCAAAGTAGCTTAAGCTACCTGCAAAGTGTCCACTAAAAACACACACATATAAATGTTTGGTTATTGTTGCTCTGTACTCCGGCTTAAAAACAAAACAATGACTGGGCAATGGGAAGACAAAGGGAAGACGTTCACCTTTAATTTAAAGGTATTTACTGTACATGGACCAAAAGTATTTGGGCAAATAAACATAATCCTCATTTAATTCATCAGAATTCAAACTTGGTTGAAACCCAGCTTCCTTTAGCTATGTGTCCATGTCTCATGATGCAATTTTGATTAGCTTTAGAAATTCTACCTGATATTGTTGTCTATAATGTTTTCATATACATATAGTTTATAGATACTTTCATCGTTGTCTTATGTCGTATTGCATCTGTTGTAGATTTATATGACTGATATAGGTTGTAGTTCTCATTATGATTCTTAATACAGACATGTGCTTGACCTTCTAATGTACATTCACTTTTTCAATGATTCCATTCAGCTGCTTAAGTGCTTAGAAAATGGCAGTGTTCAGATTTGATGTTAGTGTAGTGTCACAGACTTTTATTATCAACAGAATGTTCATTTGCTTGACCACAGGAGCTATGACCTTGTACACAATGGTACCGCTTCAATAATATGTGCTTTAGCCACTCCACTGCTTTGAGCGCTAATAGTAATGTAACCATAGTGATAGAACACTTGTTCTATCTCTATGAATGTAACATTTTAGAGTGTATTGTTCAGTAAGAGAAGTGAGCAATACCTATATGACGCGTGCTTCACAGAATGTGGCACTCTGTCAGTACAGGGGTTGTAGAATAAACCGTTTCTGCACACCTTTGGTCCACGAGACCCCATGATAAACCTTAGTGCTTGTGAGACAAAAGCACAAATGCCTGCTTTTTTCATGCAGCTAATCAAGCTAGTACACGTTCAGTTATATACTGACAATTTGGTATCCAGTCTACTTTCCAGCAGAATCTGCTGACAACATTGAACAACATGCTGAGTTGAGAGCGCACTAGTATGAGTGCTACGCGGGGTTGAGACTGAAACAAGTGAATGATTTAACCCAACAAAAATAGTGCTGGATTAATTGCTGGGCCACAGTCGCCTACAGTAACTGAGTCGTCTGTCTATAATTCCAATCGTTTGCCAGGAATATTATGTGGGACGCAAGGCAAGATTAACCGTCCGTCCTACGCAGTAACAAATTGAGTCATTGGCTTTGAATAAGTGTAAACACAAATATCGACATGGATGTCGAGCTGTGCACTTGAGGGCTGCGACAAATGTGGTCACAGAAGACTCCTGAGCATCTTAGAGAGCAAGCACAAATTCTGTTTTTGGTGATGGTAAGTGTACTTTCAAAAATACTTGTAATAATATATACATAAATGTATATATTATTATTATCATAAGTATTTTTGAAAGTACACTATATATATACTGTATTTATATTAGAATATAATAATAATAATAATAATAATATAAATAATACTACTACTACTACTACTAATAATAAAAATAAATATACAATATGAAATAATTTGAAATGATAGGTATGTGTCTGCTTCCAATGACAAACACAAAAATAAGATATGGAGAAGTCCCAGATATTCAACTTAAAAGAAAAGGCATATCAGTGTTTATTTTTTTATCACGAGTGTGCTGAGCAGAATCTGGAGCATCCAGATTTAGCAAAGCCACATTCAGGGTTAATCACCCACGTTGCAACACAGACAGTCCATCGAGAAAGGAGACACCAGAGTGGCTTCCATGGAGAATTGATTTGCTCTTCAAATAAAGAGGGGGAACAGTGAAATTACTTTGCGATCTCTGTCTGGAGAAGAAACAATAATTCATTTTACCAGCTAAAAATAATTTGGGAAAAAAGGATGGCGCTGTCTACAGGCTGCCAGTCTGCCCAAAAACGTGTCTTATAGGCTGCATGCACCACACCAAACAAAAAACAGTACCTTTTCTTTTTCTTTTTGTGGTAGAAAACAAAGTGTAAGGGTGTGAAGTGAGTTCTGCGTAATGTAGAAATTAAATATTTAAAAATGTTAAGTTGAGGAGCCAAAGAAAGAGAAATAACCCAACCGTGTATTCATATTTCTCAAAAATCATTAATCAAACTCAGATTTTTTGTTTGTTGTATTCACTCTACAACTATGGTTTTGATCTATATTATTGAAATTTCTAAGAATCACGTTACATAATTAAAATTATAATTCTTTACAGGCCTTCTCTGCCAATTAGATTAAAATCATGAATATGATAAAAAAAAATTATTGTAACGACATTACATTTTCTGTAAAGAACAGGAAATGTGGAGCTCAAAAAGTGTTAATGATAGTATTATTTTAGGATCGGCCACACCAGGACCCTACCAAGAGTACCATTTACTATCTTTCCACACTTAGCTTTTTCTCCGATAAAGAATCAGCGACACAAAGAAAAGTGAAGAGATGGAATAAGAGAGAGATTTCCCCCCAAAACTTAAAGAACAACCTAGGGGATAGCCTTAGCCCATTCATCTTTAATATCTTTCAACCAGTCTTCTGTCTCTCTCAGGACTGACTGTAGGGTTATCGCAGAGAATGAGAAAGTGAAACAGGATTTGGACGATGGAGATGGGGTACAGGGGCCAGCTAACTAGGGAATAGGAGTACTGTCAATGATTGATGAGTGAACAGGGCTGTTGGTAAGTTTGCCAGCCTGGAAAAGTAGACTAATCTATCCTATCTCTCCCATCGGAACATCATTGATGCCAAAGCAGAGCGGTGAAAATGTTGGCCCTTCTTTCACCCGGCCAGCCACCTTGGTTATAAAAGAGAAACAATGACTGCATAGTGGCAGATAGTCTTAAAACCCTGTGCACTCAGTACATCTCCACGCTCTCCATGCACTCTATGACTCTGTCAGTAACTTACGGCTTCATATAAGTCTGTCTGTTTTAATAGCTGTCCAAATCTATCAAGTGTTTCAAAACTGTCTCTGCTCATCTCCGGTATAATTTCGACCTAAAACACCCTGTTTGCTTCAAGCAACACTCGGCTCACTAGGCTCGTTGCCTTGCTCTTTTGTTGGCATCCTGTTTATCGTTCTTTCTTTTGTCTGTGCCTCCAGAGAGGGGTGTGCTGATTCTGCAAGACAGAGAGTGACCCCTGCTGGTGAAGAACATATTAGCGTACAGTACAGACAAATCTAAACCTTGGAGGGGAAATCTAGTGTGAAATCAAATCAGTTTGTCATTGTTGGCGACACCAAGCAAGGCACTTTGTTCATGTCACTAGCCCCCTTATGAGGGGTCAGATCATACAACCATGTGTTTGGGAGTTGTGTTGCGATAAAGCGCACTGTGTGATTTATTCAAACCAGCTGGGCCTTGCATCAATAATTTTCTCTTTACTGCACTGTACTTCTAATCTATTTCAATGTAGACATTTGGCACAAGTAGGGTTCATTCAAAGAATAAAAAGTAATTTGTCGACGTTTGTCAATGACCCTGTCCTGGTATGCAACATTGGGGATTTAACAGGCTGAGGTCTTTTAGATATAGAATTAGATCGTCTATTTATTAAAAATATTATGTTTATTTATTACCATTCGAAGAGAAGGTTGAATGTAATGTTAATGCCTTCTAATTTATCTGAATGCTGATGCTTGTAGAAATTAAAACCCAGAAATCGAAATAATATTAATGGAATCTGAGCAATGGATTTATGCCAAAGATATTTATTTTTTAAATGTGATTTTCACCATAGCCACTTGTCACAGAGGTGGGCTTTCAGATCATCAAAAGACATTGAATTATGTCTGATTGTCCTGGAGTGTAGAAAATGTGAATTTATTTTGTGAGCCTGGTACCTGGAAAAAACGTTGTGCCCTAATTCATGAAGAGTTAAACATTTTTATTATTGTCTAAAACCCGTCATTCCATATTTGAAAACCTAAAATGAGTTGGTTGTCTAGTTTTGTTTTGGGACTTTGAGATTGCTCATAGGCCTATGTTTCTAAATGTTCGGATTACAAGTTTTAAAGACAGCCACCATGTTCTGTCAATTAGTCCCTGTCAATTTTGAAATACAAATGGTCTATATATATACACATATACAGTATCTTATTTTGTTTTAAAACTTAAACAGATCATGGGTGATTCTTAATAAGCTGTCCATAGTCTTCATTCCAATAGAAACGGCCTGTGTTCGGAACAGAATAGAATGACTCCTCTCATACAGTACCCGCAATTACCTCATCTGATTTATTCCAATTCTCATTTGATGAGACTGACCCTTTGTCCCAGCCTCGGGGGAATGTGAGTTATAAAAGTCAACCAGAAGATTTTGATTTAGGAAGATCCTAGTGATTAAAAGTTAATTGTCACACTGTGTCAAGGTGGCTTGTTTAATTATGGCAAATGAAGAACTGATTTGGGTTTGTCTTGAAATAGCGTGGAAAGAAACCAACACTGCGAGGCTAGTTTGCATAGACGCCAACCTGCTTTGTTTACTTAGCAGAGGTCACCAAGTGACCCCTGGGGAAGATAATTAAAGTGGAATGACCGTTTTATGGGCTACGTGATAAGCATAGCGGGACAATTATCCTATTCAGAAACAAAATAAGCGCTTGAAGCAAAAGGGAAAGCTGAAGCGCTCTGCGGAGCTCAGATAGTGAGGCAAACAGTGCAGGAGGATCTTTGGATGGAGCTCGTCTCCAGCTCCCTGCTCAATGCAGGGTAATTAGGTGCAAAGAAGTAGCTGTAGGAGTGGGCGTGTGTACACCGCAGCCAATCAGCCTGTGTATTTCACCTTATTGTTGGGCACTTGAGATATTTCCCGGGCCTGTCGCTTGGGAACTGACGAGATGTTTCGGCCGTCTTTCTTACATTTTTAAGAGCACATCTTTATTGATTTGCGTGGCAGGTCATGGAGTCTTCCACTTGGTATTAATGTATTCTATCGTCTCCAGTGTTTTCAAGGGAAAGCTGCATGTGAGGAGGTTGCTCACCCCTCTCAGGGGTTTAACTGGGTCATGGCGTAAACCCTCCAGGCCTCATCTCTTTACATAAATGGTTGAGTCTCGGATCAGGCAGCTTTCAGGCAAAACTCCGGAAGAAAAGTAAATTTTATTGAAAAGACTGAAAATATACCAGTGCACACAACAACATGTGTGTACAAAATCATGTTCTGGTCTAGTGACAAAGTCACCTCAAAAGTTACGAAGAGGGTGGCATCGATGAAAATAAGTCACGCTAATCATCCTTAACTGTTTTGGAACAATACATGTGTGTCTTTGATAAGGCCACCTTTTGAGTAAGGGGCCATCTGTACTTTGAGATATGCTGACACTCTAAGGCCAAAGGAGAGCGGCCCATCAAAGGGATTCCTAACAATCACCATCTTCTGTGCTTTTTTCCCCTGCCTATTGAAGAAAAAAAAAGCACAATGTTATTGAGAAACAAAATTATGTGTGCCATGGGGAAATTTGAATTATGATATGTGTGCTGTTCTCATTTCACGCTTGGGAAACTTTCACCTTTAACTGTGAGGTGCATGTCATTCACTTCAGTTTCGGCATGGGCCTTCTAATAAATGAATAATAAAAGCATTTTCCATTTTTAATTGGACATTGTCGAAATGACATATCAATCCTGCTGCTGAGATGCCCTTTACATGCATATTGTAATTGAAACGTCTTTTAGTTCCCCCACGGTGGCCCATACAGAGGATGGAGGTTTCGTAAACCTTGTAAATCAAGAATGTTTTGCATGGTTGGTTCAAGTGTTACAGTTTTTGATGCGGCTTCTCTTTATTGTGTACTTATTTGTAAGGGTTTGCATTGGCAGTTTTCTGAAAAATATACTGTGTTGATTGAGCTTTAAAATACAATGCCATGAGACCATGGCTCAATAAAGCTGCATTATAAATCGCATACTCAACCTCAAGTATTCATATCATAGCATATGAAAGACTTGATATGTAAATAAAAACTTGCAACCGATGTTTAAATTCCTGCGTGTTTGGGTCATTATGATGAGGAAGAATTACATTTGTGCACATGACAAAGGTGGGGAAACAAATCCTGACATAGGTGTGTAGAGCTCCATAAATTGTTGTAAAATAAACCCACAAAATAGACAAATTAATCTGGTTTAGTGCCCAGTCTTTCCCTCAATGGAGAAAGGTTCTTGTGGACTATGAGTGATATAGAGCCCCTTTAAAATGCCACAATAAGGCTCCCACAGCTAGTAAAGCCATGATTGCGTGTGTATGAAACAGAGAAGGCATCAATCTATTGCGGGGGGTTCCTAATAGAGCCATGAGAACGTGAGTTGTCGTGTTCAAAGACCTTCATTAATCACGGCAAGAGGACCTGAAACACGGCCATCTAAAAGTAGAGCATCCGGACTCTCTCTATCGAGGTCTTCCTGCCACATGAAATATGGTCCATTCCATTGTCAGGTCCAGGCTTTTGGAGGCAATCACAGTGCAGTCATACCCATAGGCATTCAGTTATTTTGTGGACTCTCATTATTCATCGCTCATTACCGTCCACCTGGGGGATGGAGCCTCTTGCTCTTCCTCAATCTTCTCAATGTCGGAGTGTCCTCTGCAGACATTTGGTCTTTGACGCACACCTCATTTTTCTTTTCTGCCCTCTGTCATACGTTACCTATTAATTTATCCATTATATATATATATATATATTTGGCCTGGAACATTTGTTGTAGGCAAGGCAACACATTAAGTATTTGCTGAAGCCATATCTAATAAGACCAAGCTAAACGAAACACCGGATATAGTATATGCTGTCTGTCTCTGCCCTACACAGGCTGGATTTAGTATTAGTCTTTATGTGTGACAGGTAACATGGTTCAAGTTGTATTACCGGCCTGGTAGGTTCATCTGTCCCATGTCCGCCTGTCACTTAGGTGTTCACATTTACCCCACTGTTAAGCTGGACTGGCGAGAAAGTGCTTTGTCCTGACGAGAGGACAGGAACCCCACAAAAACAAGTATGATTAAAGATTGAAGGCCTAGGCGTGAAAGGCAGATATGAGCGGGTCTTTAACTGTTTATAGTGTGGATGGAGCCGGACCCAGGCTCTACAGTCAAGCGGCCGTGCCGGTTGGCAGCTCCACCCCCGGGAGCCCTCTCCTGCTGGGTGTGAATCAGGATTTGAACAGCTAATAGCAACAGTCGCCACATGGTGGCACTTTTGACAGCAAACTGATGCCCACACACTCAGAGTAGACCGTAAGAGGTGTCAACATCCCGCCGTGACCCTTTGGGTATTAACCACACACACAAAAAAAACACACCAGCTGGATGGAGGCTGGTGTTTTCTCACGACTTTCAAGCGCTACCAACCCTTTTACTGACACGAGCTGTTGTTGGTCGCCTGGGTTTTCACAAGCTCTTCTGGCAGTAATCAAAATGTTGTGATTCACATTCATCATTGTAAGGTGAGGTGGAAAATGCGAGGTAAGGCAATGAATCTGCCACACTCCTGTTACCAGAGAGACGGGGTTGGTAAGTGTTACTGAAAACGGCCAAGAAATTGAAATTTAATGGACCTAAACAATGTCTTAACTGAACTAACACATATGTGCCAATATCTGAACAAAGTCAAGCACAATATTACCGAACACGCAGTGAAAGCCTCCTTAGTGCATTTTCAGCAAGTAATCAATGCACAAAATCCCCCACAAAACCTTAGGCTGGTGAAACCATCTTTTATTTGATCACACCAGAAATGAGCACCAAATGAATATCCCAACAGTCCCCATGGCTTATGTGCTGGGCTTGCTCACCCAAACACATATCTGTCCGTTTTTCTGATAGTATGGACGAATATACTGTCAGTGAGAAGGAACCTCTCTGCCTTCAATAACAGTTCTGGGTTCTTTCCCTGGGATCCCAGCAGTAAATTAATGATCACAATCCCCAACCCCCTCCCTTGAAGACTGAGCAACAGCTGGGTGAGGGCGCCACATTATACAGTACAGACTGGAGGAGGTCCAGCTATCACTTCTAGTTCTGAATTCTGACATCAATAGTAATGAATACCTCAGAGCATCGCCTGACTGCCTGAGCATGAGCTGGAATCACAGAGTGAGGGGGCACTCGTGTGTGTGTGTGTGTGTGTGTGTAGGCCTGTATCTTCGGTTTATATGCGGCCATGCAAGCATACTTGTGTGGGTTTTGGTGTGTTCGAGGTTTGTGTAGAATTGTCTGTTTGGTCCATAAACTTCCATGCATACTGTGTGTATGTGTGAGGTATAGTACACACTAATAAATAGGCTGCTGTATGTGTGTACATACAGGTGGACGTGTGATTTGCCTGGGGTCCAGTGTGCCTAAGCTTAGCGATGCAGAATAACAGGTAGGTCTCCATGACCTTTGGACCCAGCTCCCAGGGACGATCAATCAGGCTGATGATGATGTTGGTTCTCCTGGGAGGGGCAGCAGGGCCTGCAACAGCACAGATCTACAATTATCCATAGCTGCCTGGGCCACATTTTGTGGAAGTTTTAGGAAAAAAAGATCATGTCTGCATGCGTGTGGGCTTTCACTAAATAATTACATCATGGCATGTGAGCTCATGTAACAATAACACGGAATCATGTGTGTGGTTTGTGTCTCACTAAATGAATGTCAACTGTATGTATTCTGGGAGCATTGTCGACGTACTGAAATTCAAAGTAGGTTTGCTCAACTTCACTCCCAAATTGCAGGAGATGACTTTGCTTAATGATTGACGCAAGACAAGAATTGGGGTGGACGTCTGACGGGGAAAAAAGGAAAACGATGAATGCGTATTAGTGAAGCCTCATGTCAGCCAGAGTGGGAGTGGCCCGGTGGCATGAAGGGCGGGGCCCGTCCCGTCTGATTTACTTTGAATTCAAACTGTGGCTAAATTAGAAATCGTGAATCACCCTGACACCAATGGCAAAAGATGGATTACTCCGCTGAAAGGGCTCCCTTTCCTTTCCCTTCACCGCCTTTTAAGAAATTAAATAGAAATTATTTTTTGGCGTCAGGCAACTGAGCCGGTCGCTGAAAGAAGAGGAGAGGAGCTGTGATTTGATACTACAAAGGCTGTTTCAGAAGCCTGCTTTGCAATGTCAAGCAGATGCAACTGATCTAGCAATACAACGATGCCGGAAGAATATTTGATCAACTCGGGTTTAACCAGCCTTGCAGAAGTCTTGAGCGCAGAGCAGAGATATGGCATTAAGGAGAACAAATGTCCTCCCTTCAGGTAAAAGGAAAGAAATGTTGGATGGTCTGTCTCCCCAGTCTGTCCTCTGGAAAGCCCTTGACCTCATATTACCTCAGGCAGGCTGTACCTCGGTCTCTGCTCTGTTCACGGGAGTGGGAGTAAACTTTGCCAAGGGTATCAGTTAGACGGGATGGCAATGATCATCGGGAATAACAAGGATGCACAGCACACAGAATGGAAGGCTCAATATATTTCTAAGGATTTTAACTTTGTGTATCAGAACGCCCCTATCCTCAAGTCCTTTTTACAAAACCTGTCTGATACGAAGTGCTACACAAAACCAGTGGAGACAAAATACTGATGAAAGAATGACCAAAGCAATTTATGAAGTGCATTTGGGTTTGAGAGTTCATGCATGGATGTCTCATCTTAAGGGCAAGGGTCAGTGTTTTCACATTGATAGGCTTTGCATATAATGCACCTTCCACCCAGACCAGATCCTGCTGGGTTCCAGACCAGTGCCACTTCCAGACGGTTTCTTGTTCATTCAGCAAATATCTTGTTCCTATGAGTTACCTAGATCTGAAATAGAACTTAATAGGCCTTGCTTGTTTCCATAAGAAGCGATCTAATTACTGTAATGTCACGCCATAAACAACTGCCTTGAGGAAATAAAGGTGTGGATGAAGCAAAACTTCCTTCAACTCAACAGCAGCAAGATAGAGGCTCTTGTTGGCGCCCAGCACCCAGCACCAAGTCCGGCAAGCTCCCTTCTCACCATTGCATGCCAAAATATATATCTCTCCACTTTTGTTTACAATCTGGGAGTTAAGGTTGGAAGTTAATGTATGCCTTAATTTAATAAAGGCTGGACTACTGTAATCCACTCTTTATCAGGATCTCTGGCAAGAGCTTCCAGAAATTACAATGCATCCAGAACAGCGCTGCCAGGATCCTGGTAAGAGTACGGAAGTATTGTCACATCACTCCCATCCTGGCTTCCCTCCACTGGCTTACTATCACCTTCAGGATTAAATTCAAAACCCTTCTTTTGACATTTAAGTGCATTTATGGTAATGCCCCTCCCTACCTTAAATAACTTCTCACTCTGCAAAAATCAACCTGGACGCCCAGCTCCTCCACACCCCATGGACTAAACTCTGTTCCATGGGGGCTCTGGGCTGTATACTTTCTGTCGGTTTAGCCATGTCACTAGTAATCATATCCAATACAATTAAAAATACACGATTAACTTCCTGGTATGATTCCCCACGAATCACAGGAAGATTAAGATTTGTGAATGGCGGTAGGTGGCCTAATTATAATTGTAGGCTTTTGACGAGTTAACCGCACACAACTCTACAAACAATTGTCAAGTAGACCTAAATACAACAGTAGTATGCACTTTGACCTCAACCTTTGACAGCGTGTGTTAACATTGCGCACATACACACAAAAGGGTAAGCTATACACATAGCTGCATGCACACTAGTGTATTAACGAAATACTGAATATAAATACATCAACCAATATAACTATACCAATATACACCTAACATACAAAAAACGGTAGATTCCTTAAAATTTTGCAATACCAATTCCCAAAGATTCACGAGTCAAGGAGGACATCTAGTGAGCAGAAGTGGTAACTGTCATTATTATTATGTAAATTCTTCAGTGCATGTACCGAATATTTAAAAAAAAGCTTACGATCTGTTTGCTTGCTTCATGTGTAACCTACATTCAGCGTATTTTTCCAACGGTCTACAATTGTTGCCAATTACTAAGGGAAAACACAAATTCCCAAAACTGCACAATATCATAAGTTTCAAATACAGTTTCTGGAAATTAATTGTTCCTCCCAAATATGATTCTGGACAGGGTAATAAATTAAAATCCAATATACATAAGACTGACCGCCTCGAGCCAAACTAATGTCATGATCTGTAGACAACTCAAACGCAGAGCTTATCTCCGAAGTATGCAAATCTGCAAGCCCTACTAGGAAATAAGATATTTTTACAGCGAGAGAGGAGGGCTTGTGGGAAGGCTCATCGATTTCTCAAAGTACTTCTGAAAAAGTTGTCGTTCGGAGTTGAAATGGAAAATACGAAATTTGACTGGAACCGTATCGGGAAGTAAAGGTAGGCCAACAGTAAAAACGCTGTTTTCGAAAGTGAATTCATTTTTCCGGCAGCTGTTTACCAACAGAAAATACACGTCAGTTGTAGCCTATATGAGCTAGACTGTTAGACCTCGACTTTGTAAGTAGTTAAACTGTCAGTGGTTCCAAGTTCTTGCGATACAACCGCAAGTATATTAAAAAAGTACTGATAAAATTAACAGTGTATATTTATATATAATGTGTGTGTGTGCGTGTGCGTGTGCGTGTGCGTGTGTGTTAGAATAATTCAAACAATTGTTCATCAATAAATATCTCAATGAGAAGTGCACTAGGACATAATACTATTGTTCTTCACCTTCTCTTTTAAAATAACAAATTAAGTATTAAAGTGGAAACAGTACAATAAGCTGTCCATGGTCCATAACCAGAGCAGAGGAGAGGCCCAGAATGGATCAGGACTGCCCCAGCAAGAACTCTACATCAGGTCAGTTGGACCTAGATAAAGAGGAACTTCAACTTAAGGTGGACTTCTTCAGAAAGCTGGGTTACTCGCCAAAAGAAGTGAAGGCAGCCTTACAAAAGCTGGGTATAAGTAGGGACGTTAACTCCATGCTTGGGGAGTTGGTCCAGAGCAGAGCTACCTCCGCTACCCCAATCCCAAACTACGAGGGTGAGGAGGGAGGTAGAGGACTCCAAGGGGGTCCCATGGAAGACCCCAAGTGGCCCGATGTACCCAACAGAGATTTCCCACCACTTATACCAATGGAGGAGCGAAGCGACATGGAGCCTGAGCTCAAACCCATTGTCATTGATGGAAGCAATGTGGCCATGAGGTGAGCAAAGATAGGCTGTATTTAGAAAATAGTCGTAATGGTGTAATTAGAGTAATAAAAAAAGAAAAAACAAAACAAAACATTACTTTATGAAAACATAATGTCCAAAACCCTCACATAGTCCTGGTAGTTTTGACAGTTAGCACTAGGGTATCGTTGACAGGCTAGAGATTATGAACAATGGCCTTGATATGTTATATCTTATATGAAACTATTAGAACAACACAAATACCTATTAAGCCACAGGGCACAAAGTTGTGGTACCACCCAATCCCCTTGTTGACTGAAGCTAAGTTCAGACCCTGAACTCTCGTGACCCTCAGAGTTTGAAAAGAGCTGGTTATGGTGTATGCCTCTACATGTCGTTTATGCACGTCTTGAGTATGCAAATTTTAAGACACCTCGCACACACACACACCTCCCTTCTTATCCCTACTGTCAGTTGTGTGCTAAGGCGTAGTCAAGATTTATTCATACATTTAACGTGTGTAGTCCCACACTGTATGTTTACAGAGGTCATATTGGCAAATAGATCAAATTGACTTCATTCTGTGGTAGACTCAACCCATCATTGTTTTATGATAAGAAAGTGCACATTTTGTGTGAAGATGGAGAATCAAAATAAATATTGAAGATATAATGCAAAATGTGTCTTATGAATCATGGGTTTATATTTGGACAATATTGAGATTACTGTCCAATTTAGCTCAAATGGGTTTTTGTAAATTCTTAACCAAAAGGAAAGAATTTTCACTTTGAACTATAATATAATCCCACACCACTGACTATCTTACTTTAGATAGTCATTTTATCACTATTCATTTTCAAGACTATTAGTTATTGGAAAATAAATGGGATAACACTTGTATTTACTACCCTATCATGATGAAAATATGTTGATTGGTGAACAACAATTTGTTTAAAATCTCATTTTTAGCCATGGAAACAAGGAAGTTTTCTCTTGCCGAGGCATCAAGCTGGCCGTCAATTATTTCCTAGACAAAGGTCACACCACCATCACTGTTTTTGTTCCGTCTTGGCGCAAGGAGCAGCCAAGACCAGACACGCCTATAGCAGGTCAGAAAGCACACACACAAATACACATTCACACGGACACACACACACACACACACACAAGCAGGTGAGTCACATTTTTTGATTTGAGATCAGTAACAAACACCAAAACAATCTCTTTTATAGCCAATGATTTACATGTGCTTTGGTTTGAGGTGCCAGGTTAAATAAAGATGATTATTTACAGGCCTGGTAAGGGTATGTTTGACTTGTATGGATCTTATTGCGTTGAATTTGTTTTCCTGTTCAGTCAAATCTGTGTTATCCGAATCACACTAAAATAAATAAATAGGCTTAAACAATTAAATGTACTATAACATAACAGTATATCAATGTTCAAGCAGATAGATCAGGTCTGATGAGGAACATTTACCAAAATTTTGTATTTGCATTGTTGCCTTAATAGACCAACTGGATTTGTTTGGTTCAAGTCAGTCAGTTTGGAAGTTGGTTCAAATGAATGAGGTTGTATTTCCTCTTTGGCCCATATGAATATATTCTCATGACATTTTATTGATAAATGAGACTATCAATCTTGTGCTGACATTGTAGTTACAAATGAAATATATTCCAGCTGGCACTAGATACAGTTAGTGTGCAATGAAAGTGACTCTGCATTACCTTGCCTTGATGGCCAGGTTTATTGTCGGTTTGCATCAACCTAATAGCCCCTATCAAAGCCATATAATGGAGGGGCGGATCACTATCTAACACCTGATCGCTGCGAGTTCAGGCTGCAACAGTATCTGGGTGGAGCGATCCAAAGATTATTTTTCTCAATCGGAGAACCAGGAAGTAAAAACAGCCCTGTTGCTGCCGATGGGAAATCCCCAGCAGGAAGTACAGCAATGTTTTATTTACCAACCCGTGTTACTGGCAGCTTGTCTTTAAATGTAGGCAATCAAGCAAAACATTGACTTAAATGTCGCCTGAGCAGTCTAAATCACTGTGATAAGAGATGTCTTTGTCTTCCACTCAGTAGATATGTTGTGGTAACTGAACAGTACTTTTGCAATTTAGCATTTGTTATGTCACTATTTGTTTATATATTGAATGCTTGGAACTTGTCATTACACATTCCTCCCTATGAAGTGATATGCAGTACAGACATGAGTGATATGCAGTACAGACATGAGTACAATAATATAAAGTTAGTTTTTTTCTGTTGGTAATATGATATTCTCATTAAGTATGTCTATCACATTGAGGTTTGTATTGGTTACAAATTGTATGGTCAAATGGTGTATCCTATTTCAAAGCAACAATATGCAACTACTTATAGAATTATCTTCCGCTCATCCCTGAAAATATATCACCATATTATGATGTGTAATTAATCTTAATTGTACTTTAAGTCCTTAAACATAGCGTCTCTATGTTTTCAGACCAACACATCCTGACTGAGCTTGAAAAGAGAAAGATTGTGGTGTTCACCCCCTCACGCCGTGTCGGCGGCAAGCGGGTGGTCTGCTACGATGACCGCTTTATCGTGAAGCTGGCGCATGAGTCAGACGGCGTCATCGTCTCCAACGACACCTACAGAGATCTGCAGGGGGAGCGGCCTGAGTGGAAGAGATGCATCGAGGAGAGGCTGCTCATGTACTCTTTCGTCAACGACAAGTAAGTCCGATGTGACACATCCTGTCAGGGTGGCGACACACAACTTGAGATCACACACACACACACACAGACACACACACAGTCTGGCTCCATAAAGGGAATGAAGGTTCATAGATTGAGGGGATGGAGACGGTAAGGACCAGGGGTTTTCAGGGTTTCTGACTTGAGTGGTGTCCCCGTCTACTCCAGGTTCATGCCCCCAGATGACCCTCTGGGTCGACACGGTCCCAGCCTGGAGAACTTCCTCAGGAAGAAGCCTCTACCCGCAGAACAAAAGAGACAGCTTTGTCCTTACGGTGAGTTAGGGGCCTGAGCCGCCCATGATAAAGGGACATTTCAGAAAGATTTAAGTAACTTCATGGCCTTTTCCCAGCTGAAAGCCGCAGCCTGTGTTTGCATACATTTGAACAGGGTACAGACATTTTAAGAGGATAACTAAAATATCTAACTTACAGATAAAAAGTGCACTTACGGCATTAAGTGCAAGTTTTACCACCCGGAGCGTGCAAACCAGTCCTACCGCTCGCTGGCTGACGAACTGAGGGAGAGTGCAAGAATCCTCACATCGAAAGAGGAGAGGAGCCACATGGTGTTACCCAGAGGCCCTCCTTCTGACCTTGGGTCAACCCACCCTCCCTCACTGGAGTATGAGCTAGAGCACAAGCTGACCCTGGACCAGCGCAGCTCCCCACACCAAGTCCAGGTCAGTGAGAACGCACTGTTGTATTGGGACGGGCCCAGAACTAGTCGAACCGGTCGGACCTATATGGACTTGCCTGGGATGCGCTCTCCCCCCTCCTCTGACTACCCCTACACAAGCAGTTCTCATGAGCACCTGGACTCCGGCTTAGGTTCCTATGAGAGCCATTACGCAGAGAACCACACCCAGGCCTACAGGCCCAACAGGCCCCAGCACCAAGGCTTCCCTCCTGGACCCAGACCCCCTGCCATGCACCCATCTATGCCCACAGATAGACTCGATAGTCCCCAGCCCTGTAGATGCTGCTCGCACACAGCTCCTCCTACAGGTCACCAGAAGTATCGCAGCCACCCTAGCTTGGAGCCCCACTCCCAGGCCAGACACGACCCCTGCCATCCCAACATGTTCCCTCCAAGCATGCACCAGCACCAGCCATACAGCCTACCCTGCCACTTCCAGCATAATGGAGCGCAAAGCTATCTGCCAAAGTACTGGTCGGACCCCTTCCAGGGGATGCCCCCGATGAGGACAACCTGTGGTCTTCCCAGCCCTGTCCATCCTCCAGTCTCTCGCGGCCAGGGTTTCCCATACGGGGAGCATCAAGCCCAGCTTACCTGGGACCAAGCACAACCCCCTGCTACTGCCTTTGACCCAGAGAGAGAGGAGCTGCGGAAAAAACTCCAGGCTATCTTCACCCCCCTGCAGGTAGACATAGCGATGGGGAGGTTTCCCCATTTGAGGGATGCCCAAAAGCTGGCTGCAGAGATCCTGAACCTTAAGTCTCAGGTAGGGATCTTTTAAGGACTCCGTTTTCTGTCCTACAGGCTTGGGCAGACTGAAGGCTTCAAACGCTAACGTCAGCTGTCACACCCATTTAGTTAATCGCTAGACACACATAAGAGTCTGTGATTGGCACGTCAAAACAAGCACAATTAAATATGTTGTTTAAACGACATAAGCAACGTATGGGAGTCTATAGACTCTTCAGTCTGTCAGAGCCTTACTTTTTAAGTGCCTTGATTGTGACATCAAAAAGGGAATACTTATTTGTATGAAAATTGTTTTGATGCTAAAGAAACATATTTGTTTAATTGTCAATACACACCAATGGGCATAATTATTTACTGCTGTTCTTCTTAATACATGAAGGAAGCAGAAAACGGGGTGGTAACAGCCATTTTCAGAATTGCATACTCTATTTTTTAAGTTTGGAAATACTTTAATGTATTCACATGAAAGTAAAACGGAAAGATATTTTTAGGTGGAACTATTCTCTGGGAATTCCATGCTTGTAAAACCTGTGAGTGATGAAACGTCAGAATCCGCTGTCCACTAATGATTTTTATTTCGAATTATTTGTGTTTTGTATGACATTTTAGTCAAACGTAATCGTCTTTTCATCCGTGTTTAGGACGCAAAGTACCTCTTAACTAATAGTGACACTCTTTCTAGAGGTTTGACAGTTGATGCACATTGCATCATATTATATTATATTGCATCACATATGAATATGTGATATTTAACATAATTATCTGTGTGAAATGTACTCAGTGTCGACTATAAACTTTTGTTACATTTGGTTGACCACATCTATCTAAAATGTATGGGTTTGACATCGAGCAAGTTTCCATATGTTGTTCCGTATGATCAACTTGCTGAGTACTGAGTACAAAATCTCAAACCCTAAATAAATATTAAAGCAACCACATATTTACAACAATGGGGATCATATAAAAGAGACTAGCAAATACATTTTGTAATTTAAATATTTTATAATTATTTTTCATCAGATTCACATTATTGCTCTGATGATAAAAAAAAGCAATGCTGTGTTGAATCATTTGCAAAGCCTGTTATACCTGATATACCTTTGAATTTTTGGGGAATCTATTGTATTATATAATACGATAAGCGCTAAGCGCTATATAATTTTGAATACTATGTTAATGTTTGTTGATAGAGTGTTGATATGATTCTTAAGTGCCTTGTAAATAACAGTGCATTAAGGTAATGGTTCTCCTATACACTTGGAGCAAAGTTCTCAAACTCAAACGATTTGCAAGGGGATAACATATATATTACAAATATTGCAAAGCATTGGCTATGCTGGTGGTAAACTTATGTTAAGCTATTTCTAATTAATAAATAAGTATTGCATAAACACCACAATGTTGAGTGTTCTATTTATTTTATTAAGATACAAAACATAACACAATAGTAATTGAGTATGCCCTCAAAGTATATTGGTAAACAGTAAATAGCTTAATAATAATGCATGGGATTTAAAAGTGTCTTTCTAATAATTCAAGGGAACTGTACAAAGGTGCTTTGTCGAAGGTAATAAGTCATTTTAAAGCATACATCACAATAACAAAACCTAAGCACAATGGAGTTTTAAAGGAGACTTAAAGTTAACTCAAGCTTCCACAGAAGAAAAAGTAAACAGCCTTTCATAATCATGGAAATGCAAAAACAAACAATCATATCCTTTGTTTTCCTGAGAACTAAATTTGCTTTAATAACCTGTTCTGCCACAGAAGTCATATTATGTTAAAAAAACAGTAAATGTCACTGACCAAACCCCAAACAAGTTGTTCCTGTTCAAAGTTGTTTAAGTGTGCATTTAGAACATTCGAAATATGCATAACTGACTACATGGGTTTCTGATATTTTATAATTCGTTATAATGTTTTGGTGTGGTTCCGTTTGCCTTATGCACTATTTTGTGCATGTAAGCTATTGTGAAAAGGACTATTAAGATTTCAAATAATGAAATCTGGGCACCCACGTTTCTGTGTGCACTACAGACATTTTAAATTCGTAGCACATGGGCTACCTGGACAAAATGCCAGCTTAGAGTATTATGTTAGATGTTAGTCAAAACACAAAGAAAAATACCCTGAATCTAATTGTCAACTGTCACTGTGCTGGCATCCCCAATACAAATTTATATGAAAAGGAAAACTAAATTATTCCCATTTCAGTTTCGCTTTTAGAAGAAATGCCACTTGCTGGAGCCTACGCTTGAAAAGCTGTATTAACAATAAAAAACGATATTTAGATTAGTCCATATTGGTAGCATTTACTTTAGATTTAACCCAATTATAACCATGGATATCCCACCAATCTCAGGCTGGTTTGTCAAAGTCACACAGTACAAATGGACATACAAATAATGTATTTGTTTTCCAATGGAGAGTAGAAACTGTCTAGTTTGATCTTTCAATGTCCTTTGAATAAACTGCCTAGATGTGTTCTCCAACAAAGTGTAAGTGACCGCCGTGTCCTCACTCCCAGGCCATGATCAGCTTGTTGAATGGAACAAAAGCCCCATGGCCAGGCTTGCTGCAAAAAAAATGTATAATAATAATAATAATATATAATATACATTTATTATCAGTGCATGACAAATACTTAGATTCTGCTATTTTATAATATTTTAAAGCAGACATATAAGGTATTTTAACTAAACTTATAGTAAAAGCTTTTGAAAAGGCATGCTGACCTTTCTTAATGTTGCCGTTGTCAGTTTATTTACACAATTGCGCCCTGTAGTGAACGATGAGTTTTTTTATGCTTGTCTGCGCAGGCAGATATTTGCATGTTAAGATCAGTGACAGCCGCGAGCCAAAGTATGTTCTGTTCTATTTGTAAAGCCTGGGGGCTTGCCTACCAGAATACTGTCCTCACTTACAGACTTGGGAGCTATTTTTCAATCTGTAACTACAGTCTGGTGCTAGTCATTTGACATGCTTTATTACATATGAAGTAACCGGAATTTAGATAGACCAGTATTTCCCAAAACATTTTTTATTATTTTGAGTGGTTCTAATATCACCTCAAGATTTACCTTTAATTGCAATTGATAATTTTTTGTCATGAAGCAGTCCTTTAATGAGTTTTTAACAGCTAAAGTTGCGTAATACTATTACATAATCTTAAATAATTTAGTCTGATTACAATAACTTAATCTAGATTTTTGGTGACCCATCATTTACAAACACTGTTTGAAATTCAGATTTTTTAAATTGTAAACTAAAAAAAGTTGACTTGTTACCATTGAAAAAAGCTCTGCCCGCCATATGTGCCATTCTGCTGGCAGGGGTCTGGTGTCCTTAGTTCTACTCCTAGGTGGAACTCTGGCTCTCCCTGCAGGTGACCCAGGTAACGGATCGTTCCCGTGCTGATGCGGCCTGAAGGCAACAGCACTCGAACACAGTGGCCCAGCTGGAGGTCCAAAGGGGAGTGAGGCACAAAGACCCTGTGTGGACCAGGGGAGCTTCTCCAGGATCCAACACTGGTGGAAGAAAGAGAGCTTTCTTTATGTGTTGTTCTCACATGCCGTAGCTCAATTTCTAGTATAATCTGATACTGGCATTAGACATAAATACATCTAAGAGGCAAGTAACCTTTTTTACTCATTGTGGAGAGTGGATTGTGCCTATGTTCCTATCACACTGGGCTAGTATTTAACACAGCCAAAGAGAAAGAAGGTAACCTGCTGGCTGCAGACATAGCAGAGGGAGGTCTGGAGCCCAACGCTGATGATAAGGACAGCTGGCTGCTTGACAGGCTTCTTGGACAGTCCTCGTTTAGTGACATCAGGCCAGATGCTCTGAATTGGTTGGAATGCCTTAAGAAGCCTGTTATTTAAAGTGTGTCCATTTAAAAATATGTATATATTTTGAACGTAAATAGTTGGAATGCAGTGCTAAAACAAATATTACTTTTATATTTGCATAACACTGTGTTTTTACTTGGACTATTGTGGTCCTTGTCGTCAAAGGGCTCCTTCTCCCCTGATTCAGTAAGGTCGTCATTATTGCCCACCTTTGTTACGACTCCAGTTCTGGACAGTGTTTCTGATACCAGCTAAGAGAAACAATCAATCCATCATCAAGCCAGTCCTTGTACAGTTTGTGGGCATGTATAACGTGTGTATGCGTTTGTGTGTGTGCGTCTTTGTCTCTACATCTGGGAGTTTCTTTGTGTTTTTGTGTTTTTCTCTCTTGCTCTCATTCTCTCTCACACACAAATACACACACACCCACAAACCTGACTTCGTAGGTCTTGTTGTCTTCTCTGCAGCTCAGAGAACCTTCCCTCCCACAAGGACCTCTCACAGGTGACCTGGGTCTTGAGGGCCTGAATCTCTTGCTCAGCTTGAGACAGTCTCTTTTGCAGGGCAATGACACGATCATGACTGCCTGGTATTGAACTTTGTTTTCTCTTAGAGCCTAAAAGAAAGTGACATGCCTTGGAAGACTTGACACGATACTCGGTGGACCGTGAGTTAATGTTCCCAAGTAGAACCATATACAGAACATAGGCTACGTCATCACTCGGCCCTTACCTGAAACGAGTTTAGCTTTGTAGATGAGGTCCTTTGGAATTGCGTGATTTACCCCTGGTGTGAATTTGATTGCGTCGTATGGGCTCACCTACATGAGGATATAAGTAAGTTTGTCGTTCGTAAGTCATAACAACAGTACAACGACATGGCACAATGGCACGGAGATATGGAAGACCTACCCAGAAGAACCTCCAAGTGCACAGTAGGCCCCTGAATGTCCACATCACTGCCGACCACAGGATGCGCGTCCCCATATTGTTCCCTTCTCACGTCACATTGTCGTTCCTTTACTAAACCATAAAACGCCATTTGTGTTACAAAATCAATGCCCTGCTTTGAGGGGCACTTTACCATTTCAGACTTTTCACTCATGTAAGTTGCCATGTACTAATATCTTAAGTCGGCTTACAGTTAGGAGAAGAAGGTATTGTAAAAAGCTAAATGAATTGATGTAGATGTATGCTAAGGCCAGTGTCAATTTGTGACCCCCACCTGCAGCAGGCGCACTTCACTTTAAGATGTTTTCTACAAAGAATGTCTCAAAATACTCTCTCTCACACACACACACACTTAAATTCAAACCCACCCTTTGAACCTGTCAATAAAAGCTGGGATACCAACCTTTGCCAGGTTTGTGGCAGATGAATAAGTAGAAATCATCGAAGACAAGTTCAGAGAGAAAAAAGGTGGACCGTCGTGTCCTTCCCGGAGGAACATGGCTTTGTCCTACAGTACGTTCTCAAGTGAACACTAACAGAGTGCTCACTGACCTACTATGTACACACAGTGTTGAGTTGGCTCTGCTGCTGCGGCTCCTGCCCACAAGTGCTCAGCAGGTCAATCTGAGCTAATCTTCTTAATCGTCGTTCAGCGACCCGCTCCAGTTGCATCCGTGCTTCTTAATTTGGCCTTCTGAGCCTTCCCATGAGAGGGAAGTATATTAGTTTAAATAGCAAGATGGTGTGTGCAGTTGAACTCCTCTGTATTCAGGGCAATTAATGTATTAGTTCTGTTGTCAAATTGTTGATACGATTAGTCATTGCAGTCTGCTCATGGTAAACTACATTTAAACATTTATAATCAGGCACCTTATTGGTGAATTTTAGGTTTTGGAATTGAAATGGGTATTGATAACAAACCAGTCGACGTGATTCTAAAACCAGCTGACCTATATTCCAATACCATGCTGGCCAGATAATGCTCCCATTGTAGTCTGCAGCAACTGTAGCATATGAGCAGACAGGGAAGACAAGCTCAGGGATGTAAATTTGGCACTTTAGTATGAAAATGTGATGTGTTTGCTCACTGTAATACTTTGCATAATTGAAACGTCCACAACTGTGTACTTCGAGGAAATAGTTATCTGTACTATAAGTGTGACTTTGTACTAGGTCTCTAAGTAGGGCTTAACTCACCTTAATCCTAATATTTATTACACTTATTAAGAAATAAGCAAACGTTTCAGAAAAACATTGACTTTAATGTGTAATCTGTATTTTTTACTTTAGTTATGGCAACGATCAGCCACAAGAGGGTGATATCACTTTATTCTTTATCAATGGCTGGTATTGCGTGTAATTTTATGTAACGATATTAACTCTTTAAGAAATGTTTTACATTTAATGTACACACCCCTTTGCTTCATTCTAACTTAGACTGTTGCTCTGTAAATGCCAAATGAATTATTATTTTATAATAAATAAAGGAAGGAGGAATCTTTCACTCAAATAAATTGTTAAAAATTAAAAAGCAATTGTGGCAGCACGGTGGCTCGGTGGTTAGCACTGTTGCCTCACAGCAAGAAGGGCCTGGGTTCGATCCCTGCCTGACCCAAGGGTGTTTCTGTGTGGAGTTTGCATATTCTCCCCATGTTTGCGTGGGTTTCCTCCGGGTACTGCGGTTTCCTCCCACAGTCCAAAAACATGCAGGTTAATTGGTGACTTACATTTCCCGTAGGTGTGAGTGTGAGTTGTTGTCTGTCCCTATATGTCGGCCCTGTGATAGACTGGCGACCTGTCCAGGGTGTGCCCCGCCTCTTGCCCTGTGTCTGCTGGGATAGGCTCCAGCCCCCCCCCCCCCCGTGACCCTGTACAGGATAAGCGGTAAAGTTACTGGATGGATGGATGGAAAAAGCAATTGAATTTATGCTTGGATATGCATGGAGTCTCTCCTGCAGTCTCCAGTACTCATTGGAACGCTGCCTAGGTACTTCACTACAATATGGCCTCAGAACAGATTTGTGAACTGGCTTCAAGGCAATACTCAAAAAAAGTGCAAAGCCATACAGAAAACCTGTATTCTTAAAATATTCACCTGCTGAGTATTTCAAGTATTCTGGGGCTCATCACGTCCACTGAGCGATACTACCTCCCCTGGAATTTGTGAGGATACCTCTACCTGGAAAGCAACAAATTGTTGCTGTTACTTTGCACGGATTAAACATTTGTTACAAACAAATGAGCAAACGTTTTCATCTAACAAGTTACTGGGTTGGACTTTTATCAAGAGCAGTAACTATATAATTTACTACAAGACTAGCTGCTGTAAAAGTACTAAGACCGGATCTGAAACCCGACTGAAAAGGACTTAAAATATGATTAGTGGACAAGAAAGAATTGATTTTTTCTGCTCTGAAAATATCAAAACCATCCAAATTAACATCTAAATCTGAGACATGTCTAATACAAATACTATTTTAAGCCTTTTTCAGTCGGGTTTCAGAGGTGGTCATAGTACTATTACAGCAGCTACTCTTGTAGTAAATTAAACAGTTTCTGCTCTTGATGATAAGAAACATTGTGCTGCTTTGTTTATTGATTTGTCAAAGGCTTTTGATACAGTTAATCACAGATTACTTCTGAATAGATTAGCCTTGCTGGGATTTGATGATGCAGCATTTAAATGGTTTCAGGACTGCCTCTCTGATAGAACACAGTGCATATATGCTAAGGGTTTGAAATCAAAGGGTTTAGCCATAGAAAATGGTGTGCCACAAGATTCAGTTTTAGGTCCTACGTTATTTACACCTTATATTAATGAAATATGTGCCTCTGTAAAAGACTGTAAAGTAGATTCCCATGCAGATGATACTATTCTTTATTCCTGTGCTCCATCCATAGAACAGGCAATGTTAAACCTGACAAGGGCATTTAATTGTGTACAGAAATCCATTAGAAATCTAAGATGAATCCTTAATGAGTCAGAAACTAATTTTGATTTTGATTGTGATTTTCTCAAGGGCCAAACATTTAGATTATAATAACATTTGCTAGTTAGTTTACAAATACTTGGGAATTTCACTAGATGAAAAGTTATTATTTAAGACATGTGCTTGAACTCACAAAGAAGATGAGGATTAGACTTGGAGCTTTATGTAGAATAAGATCATGCTTTTCACTTTAAAACGGAAAGACAATTGTAAAATCTATTCTCTTGTCAGTCATGGATTATGGTAATATTGTGTATATGCATGCAGCCCCAAACCATTAGTATTGTATTAGGATTACTACTATAAGTCCCTTGATGCAGTTTACCACAGTGCTTTGCATTTTGGAACTGGGTAAAGTTTTAAAACTCATCATTGTACACGGTATACAAAAGTAGGATGGTCTTTTCTTAGTGATAGGAGAGAAAAAGATTGTCTCTTTTTGGTTTACAAGGCATTGCTGGGCAAGTTACCTTTTTGCCTTACTTCATTATTAAAACACAAATCCAGTAGTCATAGGACACGCTCACAGGACTATATCACTCATGAAAGCCCCAAAGTGAAAACAGAACTTGGTAAATTGTCTTTTTTTTTTTTGCCTCGGATAAATGGAATTGAAATTAGAGCAGTTTGTTTCTGTTAACAATTTAAACTTTTATTGGAGGATTTGGGAGTTGAAGAGTGTTCTTGTTTTGATTGAAACTTAAATATTGTTCTGTATTGTAAACTTTTTTTTTGTTTGTTTATTTTTTATTTACATTTTTGTTGTTGTAATTTATATATTCTGCCTTTAAACAGGGCACTGCTGGAAAAGAGACCTGGTCTAAGTCAGTTAACCCTGTATAAATAAAATAGATAATAATAAAAATAATATTTGTTTTATTTATTTATTAATTAACCAAGTCATCTTTGGGAAAATAAGACATTTATCAGGAGATCAAAGATTTTTGTTTGCCACTAGCGTGTTTTTAGCATTGGATCTGTTTCCCTGGTTGATTACTCTGGATAGAGCAGGAGTCTTTGGTTACAATGTAAAGCCTGGTATTCAAAAGAAATATGAGCCAACCAGCGGTGTAATATCTGCGTAGCTTATTTGTTAAGTTTGAATGGGTGTATAAGTATAGCCCTAACACACAGTCACCATTCAGGTACATTGCTCTAGTTCTGACTTTATCTCTGGTCATGACCTCGAGAAACGGGACTTCAAACATACGTGTTATGGTCAAACTGTTGCAGTACTTGAAGGGCAGTAATAAATGGATTTTCCAGCACAGACAAATATTTTTTCTCTCTTGGGCTATGTTGAAGTAGGAGACCTCATTTCACATATCAATATGTTGAAATGATGGTTCTCCATCCCAGTATTTAGTCAAACACCACCTGAAACCCTATACAAACACCAATTGACTGGCTTGCTGCAACCAAATTAGATCAACCTGTGGCAGGATGGTCTGACACATTTTGTCCCCTGAACTATGCACTTCATTTGAATATCGTTTGGTCCCTTCTTTCAATTCTGTCAAGCTTTTTATTCTCAACTGCAGCGATGTTTTGCATAAATGGCTTAGGCATGATTAGGGAAATTAGAGGAATTTTTCCGACAGGGAAAGGGATCGCATTTGCAAATGACGTTTATATTTACAAACGGAGTCTCTGTCAACATGAAGCAAGAAGGAACTTCAAATTGCAAGAGAATCAAACCTTATAGTTTCTTGCACAAAATAATGCAAACAACATGTACAAGTAGTGTGAGATATTGCAGAAAGTCTTTATTCAAACAGCATCGATTTGCCCCAAAAATAGGGATTTCTGTCATCTGAGTGCTACAGGTGCCTTTTGTGGGGTGCCCAGGTTTTTGGCATTCCTTGGGCCTCAAAGACACCATTGTTGACTGGAGGCTTTATGGTTGGACAAGAAAGGGGTTTTGATTTCACTTGGCGCTGAAAAGAGCCCAAGAGGTGCGCTATCACCTCATGATTCTGAAAAACCTCTGCCAAGGCCCATCCTATAGGAGCCCGCCCAGAGAGCCAGTGGCTCATTGTCCTCTGTAGTACTGAAAGAGTTTTGGGTGACCCTACAAAGAGCCTGTAAACTGTGTACTTTTGGAAACTGTAACATGATATCTCCTTTTGTCCCGACCAAATATGATTACATGACTGAGCAAAAAGGACAGTTAGTGCAAGAGCTAAAAGGCAGGTGATGTGGATGCAGTGCGCAGTATTGATGCAGTGTGTTGTAAATGTCCCAAGCCTCTCTGAAAGAAATTCATCTTCTGATTCATTTGAAATACTCATATGGTGCTGATTTGTGTTATTTAAACCGTAACATTTAGTTAATAAGTAAATGCATTTTAATATATTTTCTCACAGATGATATGCTTAAAGGAACAGCACAAAAAGAGGGTGAAGGCTTTAAAAGGGGGACCTTGAATAAAATATGCATGGTATTGAACCATACTACAGACACATTTTCCCACAGATGTCAATTTAATACATGTGGGATGATCAGATATTAGACTAGAGCCCTCACAAAAGAGATTTGTCCTGATTTGTTTGATTTGTTTGTCTTCAGATGCTTCTTTAGGCCTTTAGTAATTTCACAACTCCACTATATTTGCTAGAGTTACAGTCCATATCAAATTTCATTAAGAAAAGTTTGACAATTTTCCAAATCTGCCAGACTTTTTTTACTTTCATCAAACACCCAAATACCAAATGCTAAGCAATGGACAAATTATTATTGGTGGAGCATTTACTAAAGGTCGTCAGGTTCACAGAAGAATAAAAATAAACACAAAATATTTAATTTAAAAATGATTGGCCATTCTTCCCACCCAGGAAATGCTAAATGTACGATACTGATTGTAACTTAATACTCCCAAGTTTTACTTCTTTGCATCTGTGTTGTTTGTAGTTTTATATGGGCTGTGTTGTTTGTAGTTTTATAATACTATATTATAAATAACGTAATAAATATTACGTAGCTGGCTAAAACTTAATTTTGAAAGTCCAAGAATACTTTGATTTCGGAAGAACCTCAATTGGTGTCATAAGTCCCCTTTTGTGGAACAGACCCACTCAGCCTCTGGCCTTTAGTCTCCTCCTCTCCAACTGGAATTTTAATTGGTGGCTGCGCAGGTGAGACTTTCCACTTATTAGGTTGCCAACACGAAGCTGTCACCGGAAAGAATAGAGGGGAGGTGACACACAAAGAAAGGGAATAGAGAGAGTCATTGAGGGGCTGACTACATTTCATTTGCAGCTGACGCATACCGTTTTCCTCTTACAGAATCTGCAGGAGGCACGACACTGGTAAGAGGATTTTCATTTTGGAAACTAAAAAACTAAATACTAAATGACAAGAAAATATTGATATTGAAGTTTCCATTCTTTAGAGGGTTTGATGAGAATCACATGATGATGCAACCTAGTTGCCATGGCAGCTTTCAGATGATAAAGAAAAGGAAGGTTGTATTGTCCATAGGTCTGTGTTATGCTTTTAAAGAAACGTTGTATTCTTGAACGTTATATATTATTTGCTTTTGTTATAAATTGTCCAATATTTCAAGTTCAGGCCTTTCATTTATGAGAAATAATGTGGTTAACACATTAGGTCATTAATGCCTATTCTATCGTTTAGATAAGGTTTTGAACCATTTAATTTAAGATGAACTAATTTAGACAAAAAGAAAATGAGTTCTCCAAGGTTAAGAAAAATGTACCTTGAAATATAACTTTCAATATATACCATTTATTATTGTGGAAGATATTTACTATTTTACTACAGTATGCCATTGTATGCAATCCTTAAATATATATGCTGACAGAAGAATCACCCAAAAAACAATGTTTATTTTGATCTGTGTTAAGGTCTATACTGACCCTAGTGTTTCAATACATGGTTGTGTAAGCAGCTTCTCGAATACAGAAGAAACCAGTGCAATAAAGAACAACCAAATCACTGAAGAATTCACAGTCAAGGTAATAACATCATAACATCATAACGTAATAACATCATAACATTAATATCAATTACATTCATTAGGTATACTTACAATTTTATCTTACATTCTTGAGTCCATGATTCATTTAAGCATTAGAATAGATAACCTAGGGGAATTTGAGTATGTAGGACACAAAAAGTGTCACAAACAGGGACAACATGAGGTCACACACTGTGCACTAAATATCGTCTGTATAGAGTAAACCTTTCCATTTTCACTTCTCACAAACTTGCATGTCATGAATGGAGATGACTAGCTGCTGTTTTCGTAGCGTTTCCAGGGCAGTGAGCCCATAGGAGGCTCTGCTGGGCCCCTGGGGAATGGGGTAAAAACAAGCAGTGCTTAGCTCAATGTTCCCCAGAGGCAATTCAAGGAACAAACACATTTTAATTGTGCTCACTGGTTACAAGAGAAAACAGACTTAATTAAACAAATGCAAGTGATGTGACAAAGGATTGACCCGTGTTTTTATTTATTTTTTTGGCGGTGGTTTGTTTGGAAAACTGTGGGGATTACCTATGCAATTCTTATTCTTTGCAATAATGTATGTAATTGGCAATATAAACTATCATCCTACTTAATTTGACCCGTGAAAGTGCCTGACCACTCGAAGTATTAACCTACTATGGGTATTAGTGACTGTGGCCTGCTCAAGCCATCATCAGATCAGGTTTAAAGAAACAATTAGAGAATTGTTTGAGCAAGAGAGCCCAGTTGACATAGTTTCAAAGATCAAAGGATTTGTCCAGGTAGGAGGCACTGATAAACGGCAATGGTTTTTCATCTCAGCAATAATACAATGTGTATTCAGGCTAAGTGCGCTCGGCCGTGCACCACCATCTCAACAAACAATAAGAGAGCATGATGGACAAATTAATGGTTGTGTTTCTGCTATTTCAAAAAGCATTGCTCAAAGCATTAGCGACCAGCTATATCCTTTCTTTATCTATCATCCATCATACAAGATGCTGGCACCCAAATAATGGAATCTTTTTGTTGTCGCAGACCTAACCAAGAGTTCCCATTCTGAGAAGAAGACAATGGCCTCTAAGGTTTTCCTCAAAGGCATTTGTCTAGGTAGGCTTATTCTCCATCCACTGGCAATCAACAGACCACAGAGCACACACATCATCAAAGTATCAGAACATGTGAGGTACATCATGGTGAAGTCATGAATACACTACAGATGATGTACAGATGGAGGTCAGATTCAGCTTCTTTAGACTGTTTGTTTATTATTTTATATTAAAGGTAAAAAAAATTAAGATAAAAAATAAACACGAGTGACTATTTAAGTCGATCCATTCACTTTTCCAAGGTAACAGAATATATGTACTTTACTGAACATGTCTAATAAAAAATTTTAATTGTTACACAGCTTTTGCGTGATTACCCATTCTCGTTAAACCAAATGAAAGCTCACAAACAACTGTAAAGGGTTATATCCACATAGGTCCACTACAAGTAGCCTTACACACACAACCTTTATTAATTGATCTGAATTTCTTGTTTCCAGAAGGCAATGCTAACTAATGCTAACTTTTCTCTCCATGCCGTTTAAACAGGTCTCCTGCTCCTCTTCCTATTGGGCCTGGACCCGTCATGTCTAGTGTCAGGGCAAAGTACAACTGTCATTGCAATGACTAGTACTCCAGCTACTGCTGTGTCCACCTCAGCGTCTAGCACGGCCTCCTCTTCTTCCTCTGCACCCCCAGGCATGAGCCCAACAACTTTGATGCCATCTATCACGGTTGGTTCTGCTGCACCCTCATCCTCCTCCTCATCATCCCTTAGCTCACCAGCCATGACCAGCGCCACAGACTCCTCTGTCAACACAATGCCCACCACTACTATGCCGGCCTCTTCTACACCTTCAAATACAGCTCCTCCACCTACTAACATCTCATGGACCATGGCTCCAGGTAATGTAGGCCCTCTGAAAGGTCTCGGACAACACTTTGGCTTTGTCTATTTAGAAAATATGTTGACCTATATTTGACCTAATATTTGGTAGTTTCTTTGACTGGCTTAGGTTCCAATGGAACTGCATGGAACATGGTAAGTTATACGGCGTTCATTTTGCAGCAGATCTTTTGGAAGAAATACCATACACTGAATTTATTGTTGATGAGTTTTTTCAGTCTAGCCACACTTTTGGTCTTTTGCCTCCTCCTCCTCATCTTGGTTTCTGTCCCCAGACCAAGTTATCCTGCCGTTCATTCATCTGTAACTACTCTGACTGCAACACTATGTATAACAACAACAACGCCAGTGCATGCCCCACTGATAAAAACTTCTGTCAGGTATGACGTAACCAAGAAATGCGCGAGGTAGCATACAAATATATGGATCAACCCATAAATGTTTGAATCTTGTCAACAAAAAGTAAAGCTACTTCAGTTTGATTAAAAAAAGAATTATTGCCAAAGATGTTTATCCAACAAATTCATAGAATTAAAAAATTCAAAGTCAATTGATGTTTCAACAGTTGATGGCAAGTGATGACATGAGGTATGTGGTAGGCTGCACCATTCTCTGTGCTGCTCCCTGTGACAACATTACAACTGTCAACTGTTCCAAAGGATGCTGCAATACCACCAACTGTCTTGGTCCCACCTTCTCAAGCATGATGTCCACCAACATGACAGGTACAAGATCGGAGCCTTCTCCTAATGATGATTAATTACGATGCATATGCCGTGTCAACAAACCCTCTTTTCTCTGCTGTCCCCTCAGTGACCACAATGATACCTTCTTCTACCAAGTCACCTACCACCACAACAATGGCCCCTACCACAACTGTTTCAACTGTAAGACATTAGAAATAATCAGCGTGTGTGTGTGTGTGTGTGTGTGTGTGTGTGCGCGTGTGTGTGTGTGTGTGTGTGTTTTGGAGAGAAAGAAAGTGGTTGTCAGATAATCTAGCTGTGTGAGTTCTGCATCACAGAATGCTTTTTTCTTCCCCCAGGGAAAATGTTGTCATAAAGGTACTTGCAATAACAAGGTGGATTGCTACAAAGACTTCACTGTCAGTTCGATGTGTTTGAGCTCTCTGATGCACTGCGAGGTAAATTTGGTTTAATCCACTCCACAATGACATCAATAGCACAAAGAGTTGCATCCTTGAGTATATTAGTCCCCACTTCTTTGCTAATGAAATATAGTGCTGTTATCTACAATATGAAGTAGTCAATATCTTGTATAATTTGCCCAATTCTTATGTCAAATTCTATGTCTATATATGAATCCACATCTAATGTGTAAATGTTCTTCCCGTCGTGTTATCCATCATAATCTATGATTTACTACAGTTGAAAAAGGAGACCAGTGGCACCACTGTCACATGGACAGCAGGCTGCACCAAGGACTGTTCAACTGGAACCTGGTGCACAGCCTCTACCTCAACCTGCACCCTGGAGTGCTGCAACGCTACCACCAACTCGTGCCTCAAGCTGACTGGCAACCTAAATGTCCCGTCCTCCGCCACTAGAGGACAGCATCTGCCTTCAGAATTGCTTCTCACTGCTTTTTTGGCGTGTCTGCTCAGCATTACCTGGCTGATGTGACCGTGCTGTCGTGGCCTGATGAGCCATGAATTCCAAAGCTTTCATAATTATATACTTCAATTGATTTATTCACATTACAAAAACATTGCAGGTTATACTAGACTTCTTTTGCTTATTGTTTTCGTTTTGGTGGGAATGTTTGAATTGATATATATTTATGTTTTGGATTGGTTTGAATAATTTCGAAATAATTATTTTAAAGGCTGTTTATTTTTATTGTCATGTAATTCACAAAGGGCCCTGTTTCTCCCCAATGCAGTAAGCTGTGTGGTCCTGAATATTAAAATGAAGGACCTAGAAATTATTTTATTTTATAAATTAAACCATATTATATATTCAGGATGATCATTCACATCCTTGCGTGTGTAACCATTTACTAAGTGGATGAATGTATTTTCAAGTCAAACATTTCTAGCACCATGAGAGCAAAATATTTAGCCCTATAATCTCTTCACTTTTGAGTGATTCTTTGATTTGCTTCAAGCCACTGTGATAAAATTTATTTATAAGCACTTTATTGTAAACCATCTGATAGCTGTTACATTTTTAAACGATTGTATGTGCATAATACCGTATTGTAATCCTGTACGTTAAAGTCAGTGTGGTCAAATGATGCATTGTATAACTCTTTATTTGCTGTTACATTACAAACTTGTGAAATAGGTGTATTTCTGTCACAAAGCAATCAAAAGGTTTATTTGATCTGTGGGATCTTGCAAATATATGTAATTGTGGATTAATTGGATGTGGGTAAACGTTATGCTATATAAACCCTGTCAAACTCAGGATTTCAACTCTGTGAATATTGTAAAAAAAAATATATATATATATATATATATATAATAACTGCTTTTGAAAACAGATGGATATAAAAACTATACTGTATGCTGTTCAAATATATTTTAATGTCAATGATTCTATAAATGAGACCAGAAGGTTTAAAACGGTGATCAAATATATAATAACAGATATCAGTTCACAACAGGCTCAACAGCTCTATGTACGTACACATAACATTCGGGACAAGCAAGTCCAAGAAAACAATGTTTGGATAATGGAGATGTGATCATTCATTTTTCATTGTTGCTCTTTGCAGGAATGAGTGTTAGTTTCTATGGTAAGAATGTGCCTTGCTAAATAAATTGCCTGTATGACAAAGCAGAAATGGTAATTCATTGCTTATGAAATATAGCACCATGTATTTATCTTCAGTCCCTGGGAAACTATTACTACCCCCAAGTCATTCCATAGTTCGCTATACCCCCTCCAAGTCCATCAAGCTGAGACCCATATAGCAGAGCACTGATAGCAGTGATGATGATCTTTGGATCCAGAGTGACAAATTCTGCCCACTTCACTCTATGGACTTGCCCTACCTGTATTCAAATAAAGTTTGATTCCAAAGCCACCTTTGGAATATCTTTTTACTAGCATACAATTAAAGCCACTTTTGTTTTTTTACAAAACGATCAATAAGATAATCAGCATTCTAAATATTTAATAATTTACCATCCCTTTAGTTTGTATGTCGTCCCCTGAGACGCCACAGCAAATCCAAATGTTGTTCCCCTATTAACAGAAAGGGGCAGTTTGACAGTAGACTTCTGGCTACTTTCGTGGCTTTTCACTGTCTATATCTTGCTCTTTCTCCCTCTCCCTCTCTCACATATTCATAAATGTTGTGCTGACTGTCCATGGCCTATCTAAATTTTCCATTCTCGCTTGCTTTGATGTTACAGTTATGTTTTTGACAATTCACTCATCATCTTTTATTTGTATTTGACTTTTATAGGCAGTCACTCCATCACCCAATAAATAACTTACTGGAAAAAAGACAATTGCAGTGATCTAAACCGTCAGTCTGAGTATTGATGCCACACTGTAAAAAATAATCCTATTTTCACGGAAAACAACTAACATTTTCACGGTAGTTTGCTCTGTTTTGAAATTGCATACAAAACACTGTTAAATTACGGATATTATCTCAAAATCCTTGAAACTTTCCTTTTAAGCATCATGCAAATGGCAAATGACATGTATTGTTTTGTGGAAATATTTCTATAATAATTATACTGTATTTTTTCAGTTTTCGTAAATTTCATACAAATATCTGTAACATAAATATGAATGTTCCTCATATGAAGGTTTATGTCCATACTAAGAATGTAACGTTTTTCTTTGCAATTTTAAGATACATCTTAGTTCTAGATGTGTACTTTTACATGTAAACTTTGTAAATGTAGATACAAATTTAGCAATTTACCAAAACAACTCTGGTCTGGATTAGCAGCAAGGCATTGTGGGACAATAATTATAATCTACCTATTCAACGTGATTGTGGCCTGTTAAAAATAAAATTGCAAGTGATTTTCTGTGTTAGGTCTGGGTTTAAAGATTGAATCATTCGGAGTAGTTTACCAGTGGTGTTTGAGCACCATGGACCTGTTTGGTTGCAAGAGTGTTCTAAATGTAAAAAGCCAATAGAACAGATTACCAAGTTTTGACAATAAATTACAGTAGTTCTTTGTAGAACCTTTAGTGCCATCACTTATTGGAAAGCAATAGATCGCAATGATTTAACCGATATTTATAAAATAATAGTTTTTCTCTGCTGAATGTTAAGTGCCGTCTTTTTATTGAAGGTGTTTGACCATAATAATTTAAGAAATATCTGTAAAATAACAGTATTTCTTGGCAAAACCTTAAATTGTCATTTCTGTGAATTTATTGTTTTTGCACATTATTTGTATTTGGAGATTTTGCTTTAATTTTATGGTTTTTATTTGACCGTTTTTTTAAGGGATTTTGTTTTACAGCGCAGTCAAGTCAAGGAAATAATAAATAGGAGGATGAAGATGAAGTTGTGCCCTTACCATGAGAAAACTTCATCCGGTTCTAAAAACAAATCTGACGTTTGTATGGGGTCATAACATTATTGCACTAATATAATAGTAATAATAGGCTAATATACATATCTATACGTTTTTCAATAGGTCTGTTTCCATAGACTCAAAGTATTCCCGAGAGCACCAGTTGTTGAAAGTGTTAGAAAATGTGATAGTCTGTTTAATTTATGGTTATTATAAAAAATAATAAGTAGCCTACTGTCTGATTTTGGACGTTGTCTCAGGAGCCCACTGCTAACAAAACAGTTAAGTGGATAATCCTATTGAAGAGACTTGCGCTAATAAAAGCCAGAACCCACGTCACTCCGAAGGAGTATGTTGTTCTGCGGGTGTCTGTCCTTCTCTGTGTGGAAGCCTCGGTAAAAAAAAAAGGTCGAACAAGTTCTCTGTAACCCACTGTGGGAAGCAGAAGAGGGTGAAACATCTGGAACTTAAAATTATGTCGGGCTACAGCCGGGAGCTACGTTTATTTTTCATGTCGTTTTGGCATATATTTCTCCACGTCCTTAGCTTTGCAAGGACCGGGATCTTATCTATATCTTATTAAAGACTGCTTTGGTTGTGAACAACTTTATTAAAACAGGCCAGAAGTTTGTCAAACATGGATCAATCCCTCGCTATTCAGGAAACTTTGTCAAATGAAGAGAACTGCATCATAGTATCCTTTGAAACCGATGGTAATATAATGTTTATATATAGAAATAAATCTGACTTGGATCGATCTTGAAAAGGCTTTATTGGTTGTGGTCTAGTTGGTTGAAGGCTTGAATCTTTACGGAAATTCAACAAAAAAAAATTCCTTTCACAAGAAGACCACGTATGCTATTCAGACGAACGGGCAACTTAGCCGCGGGCGAGGCCGCAGAGCGTTTGGCCTTTCAGATAAAAACAACAGTCATATGTTTGCCTTAATCAGAATTAGACCACTCAAAACATGTCTTAGTCAGCGTAAAACCGAGTACACTTCCAAAACTGCACTGTATGCTGTGTTGATATGCTCAGTTGGGTGTGACATGCAGAGGCAATGGGCCAACTTTTATATCATGCCCACAAGATGGCAATGTTTTTCTAATAACCAAAATGTCTATCTAATAACCATATATTTTTCATCTAGAACATATTGCATTAACTGTATGGCTTAGTGATGAAATCAAATATACCTACAAACATTATGAACAAGACATTGGCCTCCATTCTTCTGGCAATGCTAGGAGGACCATAATATGGAGCCTAGGTAGTACTGCAGTATGAGTTGCATCCTTGACCATTTTTTTTTATGCTGTCCAATGTATGGTCTATGTTGAAAATGTTACTGAAAGCAGGTTGCTTGGTTTGGTGGAATGCACAGAAGAACATGCGTGAGTAACATTTCTAAAAAAAATAAATGTAGTAAGCAAAAATAATAATAATTTGAGGTGTAATTCTATATATTTTAAATATATAATTTTGTTCTACAGGCTTTTCATCTTCATTCACAGAAGGATGGCCATAACCGCTGAAGATGTCACATTGGACACAGTCATCCCCATCTCTAACAACTTTGCTATTGTAGAGGGTAAGCAAAAGCACATTAGTATTCTCACTAATAACTAGACAAATTACCTGTCATCCGATTTACATGTTTGTATGTAAACAACACAAATAACTGGGTGATAATTGACGTGATAATTTAGAACGTGACACTCTCCACAGTGTCGTCGGCAGGTGAACTTGCAGTTGTGGGTGAGTTTTCAATTCTATTGCAGACTCATCAGAACATTTTATTTTTTTCCAAAACTCCAAGAGTTTTGCCAGTGCGGTAACTATCCTCACATTTTCCATGGTGTCGTTTAAGGTGCTGACACCAGGGTGATACTGAGCTTCCAGGGGGAGGAGTTGGGGCTGAGACTTCCCTTTGGGTCCCACTCGCGCCTCTTCCTCAGTGAGGTCAACCGAGCTTGGAGTGGTGAGACACAGTCATGCATTGTTCTTCCTTATGGTCTTATTCAGTCAGCCTATGTCAAGTAGTTGAGTCATACTACTATCAGTGCATAACTAATGGGAAAGGAACACTCTGAACTGCACGGTGGATACTCTTTATTATTGAATACATTTCTTCTGGATACTGCTATTACAATAATTTATATAGTCTCGTAAATAATTCACTGATATTTTCTTTACATAAAATTATATCAGGTGAAATTCACACGTTTGGGATCAGTCTCTGAGATACTAATTGATGCGTGAAGGCATGCAAGCAATAAGTTCTTACTATCTATCTACGGAACCTGCCTAGCAAGAAAGTTAAATTGTTTATTGAACAGCAGTATGTTTTAGTTACATACAGAAACTTTGCCTACTGTAATTTAAGTTAGACATTCACTTAAACATTGAATATATAGTTGGACTTAAATACGTGTAAATAACACTAACAGTAGAATCCACTTGTTCAGTTTGCTTTAAATTACAATGTATACTAAACAAAGATAGCATCACAGAGCGAGACAGACAGAGAAAAAAGAAGCACAGGGAGGGGTTTCGATGTGTGAAATATATGTCCTAGTTTCTGTTTAAGTTTCTCAATCAAGTATTTGTAACCCTATGTTTAAGTGGTAATAACAGGTTTACAGCTACCTCTTGTGATGCTATTTGGATTTATTTTTATTTTTACTTTTTGCATTTCACCTGAACTAGATGATCTGCTCAACCTAGTGACGAAGAGATATAGTCTACCTTGTTAAAGATTTGTAATTTCTGACACTAGCATACAATTTTACCCAGTACCTTTCAACTGTGAAATGGAGTAGAACAAATTGAGTGGCACTTATTGACAAAACACAGGCTCTTGAGTTATCTGAGCCCACAGAGAACTGATGGAATCCTCTAATGGCTTGACAGGTCATGTTAATAACAGGAAGAGTGTCAGAAACTCTGGAGGTAAGCAAGTTCTACTTTCAGAACTGTGGTCTTATTGAAAGTATCATGAGATCGACAACTTTTCTGTTATTTTGCGCCGACAACTTTTCTGTTATTTTGCGCTCACACAGAATATGCTATGAGCAGTTTGTTCTAAGTAAGAGGAAGTTAACTTTATCTGGTTTGTACGTTTGAGAAAGAATAGCCAACATGGAGTTATTGAAAGACACAAAAGGAAGAACAACTGGTCTTATGGTATGTGGTTACACGGAACTTATGCTGTGTAAAATGTTGTTGATTTTGCCCGGTCTGTATTTCTGAGATAGCATGAATGAAAAGAGACATCATCAATATAAGAGACAAATACATCATTTAAGAGCAGAAAACATTACATTCAGTGAGTTTTTATTAAAATATATCTTGCACTAAAGATTTCCGTATGTCCTACAGACAAAATGTTAAATGTTTTTTTTTATTACGTACTTTTTATTTTATGCTTTCTTTCCTTTTAAGATGTATGCAAGTCACCCTCAGAAGGCCGGAAATTTGAGTGGCTCAACAAGTACCGCAAAACCACAAGAAGCCAATCTATAGTCAAGCAGGCCCTTACACCCATTGGAGCTACGCTCACAAAGCTCAGTCAAGACAGAAAGACCGGTATGTATAGAAATTGCTAGAATACATCTTATTTGACCAATAGCATGATATAGACCTATTATATAAAGCAAAATTAAACTGACACAAATGTTTAAAAGCAGGAGTTTGTGGCAGGACTTTTCTGTTTATAATGTTTTTAGATTGTAAGAAAGCAAGTTATACCTTGAGCTACTGTTTGCTTCGGGACTCATTTCCTAACGGCTATAACTTCATCATGTTGCAGACCTTGGTCTGTTAATGGCCAAATAAAGGAAGCTCTTTTATACAATTCCCACTTCTGAGGACTCTTTACCTATAATCATTATTTAGCCTGTACCCTAGTGTCATTGGTGTCTTTACTACCTTGGGTAAAGGATTTGGGGAAAAGCCTGATCAGAGATTTGCCTGAGAACTGAAAGTCTGAGCATGCAGTGTTAATCAATGAGCATTGCAGACAGTTTTTGTTGTTTATCTTTCATGATTCCAACAAATTAGCAAACCTAAATGCATTAATAGGAATTATTAGTTCAATTTACAATGCGAAACGTATCCTTGGCTCATACATGAATCATATAGCAAGATAAAAAGCAAGATACATTATTGTAAGGCAGATTTGTACACTTTATGAGCAACCAATTTCAAATACCTTTGCGAGGGATTTCTGGCTTGATTGCTTTGGTCTGGTTGGCCAACAACAATATTCAGGAAAAGAAAATCCCTCCATGAACAGGTCCTTGCGGATTGCACGTTCACATTGCACTGTCTGTCTGCACAGAATGTGTTGGAGCGGCACAAGGAGATGTCTAGGGAGATCAGAGACACCGGTATGGGGAATGTTTTTGTTTTAGAGTGACAGGTTGCTATGTCAGTTGATCGGTTCAGTTGGATATTTATTCACGTAAACGTTGTCTGGTTCTTTCAAAAGATCATGTCTATGTTGCCATACGTTAACTTTAACTGACGTTAACGTTACCTGCTAAACAAGCCTAGGATCTGTCCTAGATCACTACACTAGTGTAGCAAAGTAGCTCGCTCTAATTTAGCGCCATTTGTTAACGTTAGCGTCACTTTTGCCTTTAAACTTTAATTACTTGCTGCAAAAAACACGTTATAACGAAAGCATTTAACTCTAAATGTAATTTAACTGCAGTGACGTTACTTAACATGGATTGTTTAGTTAACATAGCTAGCTAATATAAATTGTGTCGCCAATGCAATGGCAATGTGGCTAGAACTGGCTAGCTGGCTAAATTGCAAAGCTAGCGAATTGGTCAAATAATGTAGCAAGCTGCTGTGCTATGTATTATATCTATCTTCGGTGACGACGATGTGGTTGCATTTTTAGCATACTGTATACTGCATACTGTAGCATATTGTCTATCGTTGAATATAGGCACGATTTCAAAAGTTGAACAGTAAAAAACCTAGACCAGTAGGTTTTGACGAAAACTTTGTTGACTACAGAGCCAGAGCAGCACAGCAGCCGAAATAAGCTAATTCTTTACTAGCTAACGTTAGCTCCTCTGTTGTTGCCTTGAACTAATGTTACTAACATTGGTTAGTAATATTTAGATACATTTTGTTGACAGATATACAAATAATGTATATTAAG